>JAHQIW010005361.1:0-12027 GCA_019055375.1 Parelaphostrongylus tenuis
AAGAACAATAACTATTTGCATTGTTCAATAACATTATCAATTTATCTTTACCTAAAATGTTGAGTGATAAGCAAAACTTGAGCCTCGGATGGTAATTAAGCCTGCGTCTTAGCCTATTCGAGGGCGCGTGCTAATCACTTCACTACCGAGGCTCCTGTTTTGTTCAAACAAATCATATTTGTGTGCCGTGGGCTCATTATTGTAATATACAGAAAATGTTTGCGGTGCTAGCTTTTCGGACTTTTGCCGCGATTATTATTCGCGAATTTGGATAACATATCGGACCGGAATGCCTCCTTTACTCGGTTCTGGAGTGAGTTTCCCAGTGATTTCAATTTACACTTTCTTATTTCATTACCAATTACCAAGTTACCATCTTGAAAATATTGGTTTTTTGTCTATTTGATCAGTGCCTGAGGGATGCGCCAAGTATTCGCTTCATCGAGCAACATTTCAAGTGACTGAATGCATGTCTGGCCCTTACAGTGAATGACTCGTGCTGATCCAACAATTTGTTAAGTCAGTGCTGCTATTCTTCCACACAAGTCAGGTACCGATTCGCTGATCCTGGAAGGATGGATGGTTCGGTGAACCTTGGACGCGGATTCGAACCCACGGCGATGCTTGTTTTGTAGGAGACTTGTAACCATTGCTCCACCTGGCACTTTCCCTCAGGGACTGATCAACGCCGAGAGCTTCATCTAGTAGATAATAGTATACTGATCGTTTGAGGTGCAGAAAATATGATCTAAGTACCAAGGTTCATTTAGACAACAACTGACTGCGGTTGGGGTTGTATGATTCGGACAGCCCAATGGCCCTTGCGCAAGCTATAGTAGTCAATAGGATGAGTCGAGGTAATATGAATACTTCTTTTGTATTCTCTGCTTGTGGATAACCATGGTGCTTAGAGTGGCGCGTCTTTGAACGGAAACAATCGTCATCACTAAAAGAATTACGAAGGCAGCTAAGGTCTGACCCTCTTGCTGAAGCTCAACTAGAGATTTTGAAGTTATTCGAGGTAATTCTTCTATATAGTTAATCTATTTTGACACTGTATTAACAGTTATGATGTCACAGTCATGCATTCGATGATTTTGTGTGGTATGCAAAACACTGAGTAGAACCCCGTTTCACCCACGGTGCGAGGATGCTACCACTAGGTTACAGAGGCCACCACTCTGCTAACACTCTTCAGTATAAATCATTACAACTAAGATAATTGAGTGGTGAGCAGAAACACGGCCTCAGGCGGGAATCGCACCCGCGTTTCATCCTATCTGGAGACGCGTGCTCTACCACTACACCACCGAGGCAACGAGGCCGAATGAGTGTTCGGGCAAATGTGCCTCGGTGGTATAGTGGTAGAGCACGCGTCCCCGGATAGGATGAAACGTGGGTTCGATTCTCGCCTGAGGTCGTGTTTTTGCTCACCATTTAATTCTCCTAGTTGTATAAGTAACATCATAACACTGCGAAAAAAGCAGTAGAAATACTATAATTTTGAAAGTATTATAATTCACTACATTTGTCAGCAACCAACGAGCCTGCTATATTTTATTATATATTTTGGGGTTGTGTAGATAACGCACAGTAATTTTTCGATATGGTGAGCAAAATGTAATAATTTATGAAGTCATAGACTGACGTGGCACAAGTAACGTAGAGCGCTGCACCTATTTTCCTCTAGAGAGCCCAACTCTCATATTTTACTAGTTATAATGTTTCCATCTTGAGGATTGTCAGTCAGCTCCCCTTGGTATCCATCGGTTACTAGAGATTTCAAGTGCTGATGGGACATCAGCTAATCCCATTGGACGATGGTATGCACCGTCTGAAGTGCTGTCGTTGGTTAAGTAGGTCCTTCGTTATCTTTCTCATGAAGTTCTTGTGCTGAATCTTCTTTCTTTCTTTTAGAAAAGCATTAAGACTTTCTCTATCTCCATTGACAAGCGATCTTTCTTTGTTACTAGCTGTAGACGGGCAGGTTGTCGCTGGTGATGCCGAACGTGAGAGTCATGCTTGGTCGAAACGTTTGCTCCTATTTGTTCCTCTTCGACTTGGTACGAATCGTGTCAATTCAGTAAGTTGGCGACATATTGGTTTTGGATAGAGTTTTTTTGTTTATTTACTAGAATTAGAATCCATATCTGAATTTAGCTGTACAAACATCATATTTGGCATATGTTTTCGCTGAGAACTTGCCTGGGTATTCTTGGTGGGAAGCCGGATCACTCACTTTACTTCATTGGCTGTTTTGGTCATGTTAGTTTTCTCCATTGATTGTTTCAAGTGTTAGATTTCAGAATGTAATTGTCTTTATTTTCTTATTAACAAATTCCGTCTATAGTGTGCTAGATTGGAACATAAGTTCCCAGCAGTTCTGACCATATTTTCATTTTCCGAAATGATGTTTATCGTAGTGAATCCCAAGACTGACTCTCTGTTAACCTGGTGATTCTATAATAGTTCACAAATTTCTGTCTTAAAGCCAAATAAGAGGTTGTTATTAGCATAGTTTATTCGAGAGCTGACATTTCGGCGATTTCGCTTCCTTCAAAACCTTGAAGATCAGGTTGTCCTGTATCATCTGTTTTCCCGTTAATTAAGTAATTCTATTGAGCACTGATAAAACTTTCATTCGTTCCTGTCGCGTGCAGTCGTAGCCGAGTGGGTTTTCCACTCTCTAGGAGTTCATCGAGCGTTATCGCTTCCCTCTAGGTTTTTCATGAAGATATCGGACCATCAGATTGATGGTCTTCCTGCAATGCGCATGTCATCTTGAGGAATCAGTCGGTAACGGCTCGCTTCCATCAGTTGCCGTGAAAGCGAATCAAAGGCAAGCCCACCTTACTTCGGCAGCCTGCTGTGCAGAGCGGCATCTTCGATTTTCGATCGATAACGTAGGTCAGAATTTCTGGTCTTATCTCTCACTTGCGAGATACACGATACTTCAAGCATCGACCTCTTGACTGAGTGTTCAATAACGCCAAGTGATCTTTGGTCCTGCTTACGTAGCGGCCAAGTTTCTGAAACATACGTCAAGGCTGGGATAATTGTTGGGGCGAAAAAGCAGGCACGAAAGAATGTTCTCTGTTCTCTTAGCTACATCCTCGTGCTCTTGAACGTTCTTCGAGTCGCTTGCATCCTTCTGTTCATCTCTGACGCTGGGGCATCCTTGGAGCATTCGGATATATCATCCCGTTGAGCGTGAATAGTACAGCTGAAACTAATAGAGGTTTTGAGGTAGGTATCGTAATGAGGATGAGCCAGTTCCTCAAAATCGCGTGTGCCGAGTCTGCATGACTCAAATGCGTATATTGGAGTGTCCATACCACAAATTAGCGGTGATTGCTTCCTGGTAGTGCTCGACTAGAGCATGATGTTTATCTCATTCGACACCGCATGTGCAGTACAGTGCACATTTGAGTTCTGTGAGTTACAGGTTTTTAGCCATAACATGTTTATTAATTCGATAATCAGTTCGAAAAGAGATCGAATTAGAAGGAAAATGAGCGGAAAAACTAGTATGTACGCGGTGATACGAAAATCGCTTTTCATGGAATGATTCAGACAGAGGGCGTGCACAATCTGAGATGGGTTTTCTTCTTGGCGGTGGTCTGCGCTCTAGTGCAGTAAGGTCTTCCAACTTGATTAAGTCGTTCGTTCTATGTCCAGGAGTATTCGCCAGCGTTATCTTTGAAAACTGATTCAAACAAGAGAAAACAAAAACCTCAAAAAAAAAAATTGAGAGGGTTTTATCTTCTGTCCGGATAATGGAGTTTAGCTATTTAATTTTTGTCGGAACTTTGTAAGAGTCTTTATGGTCACGTTCAGTTGTTTTCATCATCTCTATTCAATTGGGATATCACACAGTGAAACAAGTGATGGAACTTAATCAACTCATTATTTAAGGATGTGATTTATTTGGATCCTCACGTGGCTCACGAATATGTGCCGATATGTACCTGGGATAGATCGTCATTCGACGGCGAAGAAAAGGTTGAATAAAACTGTTTTTTTTCCTCGGACTTCTTTAATACTTCCATAAGTGTTTTCAGTAGTTTATAGTTAGTTGTTGATTTGTCTCTGTTAAAAAAACGTTACTTGTGATGTCTTAGAAAGGGGATGAAATATATCTAGTTATATGTGCAACTTCGCATTTCATTTTCGATTTACATATATTTTGTCATGAATGTCAGCATGAACTCCTTTTTGGCCAAAATTCATTTTAGTCCATGGCGATTTCGAGCTAATTTAGTCAGTCATGACGACGTCTATTTTTGTAATGGGCGCATAGGACAGCTGGCTTTTCCCTTATTGCACTATGGTTCTTTGTGACTATTAAGAGCACCGAATGTTGAATGAAGCGTGCAAGGGGTTAAAACTAAGGAAGAGTTCTCACGAATACTTGAAATTGAGATAATTGCCCAAGGAATAGATATTTTCAGCGCGAGAAGCGAAAGCATCCTCTGAGTACATACCATTGTCGTTCGTTCACCAAAATGGCTATGAAAGATATGGATCCGAGCTGCGTAGTAGGATTTCTCTTTAGAAGCAGAGAAGAAATGGATGATTCATTTCGAATTTTGAATTTAGTACGTATATAACTTTTCTGTGATCTTTTGCGCTAGCCAAGTTTACCTCTCACCATATAAACAGTTCAAGTCTTTTTGTTTTATAGAACCAAGTAATCGACATGGATATGGGACCAGGCGAGGGGTCAAACGTACTAAGGATCCAATCTTTTCTGTGCGATACCATGAAACACCTATGTATGATACCCGCCAAGAAGTGACAGATGATGATCGACGTCAGGCTCTAGAACATGGATTCGAAATGCTTTAGCCTATGTGGTTATAGATTGCAGAGATAGAAGCAGGGAATTTCTGCTGTATTAACTGGTTTGTAGATAATGCTATTTTTTGTATATAAAGAATTTCGTCGCATTCTCAACCTTTCTTCTCCGATTTTTTTTTCAACGTATATTCCAACTTTGATAAACTGATTTTGCCTTTCGCGATCACTTTCTATAGTTTATGTGCAATATTTAATGCCTTTTTGCCTCTAAAAAGATCGCATCTTTCCAAATTTGATAGTTGATAGCATAGCGGAAGTTTAGAAATCATATATCGCTCTTCGTCAATAGGGTTTATGGACGTTGAGTAGTGTGGATTCGAACTAGTAAGTGATTGAAAAAGACAAGCATCGATTAGTAAGAATAAAAAGATATGTGTTTGAGCTTGGTCATTTCGTTCCGGTGATGCTTTGGTAGATCTCTTGACATTTCAAATCTAAGAGATTACATTTTGGAGGTTATTTTTACATAAATGCGAATTCACATTTATTGTGAGGCGGATTTGTCGCATTGTAATTGACTCCACGTAAAAGCTATTCGAGTATATCATTTTCACAAGGGAATTGCTACTTGTAGTTACATACATCAAAATTTTTTTTGTTTCAAATTTTCAACTACAGTTAGATGGTGGATGGAAAATTAGATGGAAAATGGTTAGATTGAAATATTAGAATCCAGTTTACCTTTCCAGATTTTCAAGAAAGTGAAATCGGGAAAAGGCCACATTGCCATTATATCCTCATATATATCAGTCAGGAAGAAATTAAATAACTATCACTGTCAAAGTTGATGGTAAGTCGGTCATGGGAAGTATAAACAATCTCGGAATTTCGTGTTCGGAAAGCTTGCAAGTGATAACAAAAGCTATGCCTTCCTTCACTGTTTTTTTCTCATCGCGACGCTCCAGGCTAGTTTAAAGTATTGTTCATGCCTTGATGTTGAACTGTAAGGATTACTGATTCACAGTGATACATTGGATCCTTATTATCCTTCCAGCGGTCAGAGATGTTCTAGAATTTGTATCAATTATATTATATAATATTTTCTTCACGAAGATACGCTGAGATAGGTTTGATGTGATAATGAGTGTGATTCGAGTATGACTGATATCTTAAACTGGCAATAGCACTCACGATTCAGAGTTTGAATCATTTCTCATAATCGGCTAACGTGCACTGGTGAGTGAGGTTTTGTGTCTAGCTTAAAGTAGTTCTACTGTAAGTCTAAATCTAGGCACTACGAATTGTTAAGAACAAATTTATTGACTGAATTGTAATGACGACGGATTACAACCACCTGAGCGCCATGCGCTAATAGTTCAATGACCTACTCGGTATTTAGCATCCATTTAAACTCGCTTCACTTCTTGATCTTTAAGTAAAAACTGAAAATAATGGATTAGGAACTATATGTTGTTTCCCTTATAAACATAATTAAGATGGATGAATACGAAAATATTGGACCAGCAGTCAACGTTGGCATACCGTTACAACCACCCCCACCAGACGGAGACAAAATCAAGAGTGAGAAGGTGAGAGATAAAAGCAATGATGAAAAAGTAGCCACAAAGAAATCGGGTCGGTCACTCAAGGTAAGCGCTACATTATTTTTGTCAGAAAAGCAGTCAAAGTACTTTCATGGTCACTAAAGAATCGATGCCTCAGGAGAGCGAATATGCTATTGACAAACCAAAATCGGTGGAAACCACTACTCAGACGAAGAAAAAAAGTGATAAGGCTAAATCCCGCACCAAAAGTGGCAGCAAAGGTATGAGACAGGGTTATTATCAGTTTTAGAAGGATACTAGTGATTCAGTCATTGCCATTCTATGTCGCCGATTTTCATTCAGAAAGAAAAACGAAGAAATTTCGAGTTAATTGTAGACGATGGACAAGGATGAACGTTTTCCTTGATGTATTGTACACGTACACTCACTGTAAACTCACCTGGTGGTCTATTACATTAGATGATTTTATTTCGGATAGCTAGAAGGCGGAAGAAGGTTAAGAATAAGGCAACATTACGGAAGCTTTGCGCTTTTACCTTAAGTGTATGAGTGGTATAAGTATTACGAATTAACATATGTTATTACCGTTCGCGCCAGAGCCGTGTTGATTGCAACTATTTGGAAGTTTTTCGCGAACTATCTCAAGCTATTTCCCTACACATTTTTTACAAATTCTTACAGTATGACGATTTCTTATAACGATCGGGAATGAAGTCCGGTCACTTATGGATTGGACTACAAGTCAACAAACTCCTACGAAGGGACCTTTGTGATGTAATAGAAATATAGGGCAGCTCTTGTATGACCCGAATGTTAGACAAACTATCAGTCGAATGCAGAAAGTGTGATAGCAACGCTCTATACAGCAAAACAAACCACAGAAAAAATAAACTACTGAATTCGATGTGCTTCCTCCACTTTTCCCTCTCCCATCCTCTCCCATTTATCCATAACATATCTTTTAGCATAATTACTGATTTTCTTCTTTAAGCAAAACACGAGGATGGGAGAGGGAAAAGTCAACATCTTTTTTAGAATTGTAGAAATTTTTTGTATTACTTTATTTTTCCAGCAAAGGGGTTCAAAAAGAAAGAGAAGAAGCAAAAAATACCCCAAACATTAAGGTGAGTCATGATCATTTTCTCTAAAAACGACTTGATTTGGATTTCGTTTTCAGCTGAAAAATCGGATACTGTTCGCCATCTCAGCCATAATGTGGTTCATAGGATTCTTATGGCTTGTAATCTTGTCACTAGCGTCAATGGAGATAATTCACTTCGGATAATCGCTAAGACTCCCATTATCGACAGATTCATTCTAGAAGAACTTGGAATTCTTCATGTGCAGCAATCATAGTCTTTGATTTTCGTATTGTGTCATTAGATAAGCATTCATATTGTGAACAACGATCGAACATGTTAAGATAATAAAATAAAGGTTTATATGAAATGGCAAATAAACTTGGAGCAACCTTATTGTGAACTTGGAGTTGGTAAAGAATAAAAAGGCAAAGCTTATGGTGTTTTGAAACTATGAAGAATGCGTCTTGCATACGGCTTTTTCAAACTTTGTAGGAATAGTTGAATGCACTGCCCAATACCAAATAATGAGGAAAGACTTTACATTGCTAATAACTATCCTAAATCCGTAGATAAGAAACTAAATCCATCGTTCAATTTTCTGCCAATTCGATTCAGGACACTTAAGTAACGAGTATATAGAAGACAGAGAGCATGTTAATTGGGCGAAGTGTCGCGAAGATCTCTTTTTTAGGGCAAAAAAGAAAGCGCAGTGTGACATGCGTGGCTTAAAAACGATTATCTGGTACATTAAAAATGGTCGTGCTGGTTTTCCCTAGATTGGAAACCTTGGATTCGGACGTGTTATGTGTGAAGAGTTGAGCTAGTGTTGTTGAGAACTGGCGGGAGATTATTCGGGTGTCCACGTCTTATCCTGTCTGGAGCAACTGTTGTTCTATTCTTCAGCGACTATATAACGTGTCGATTTTCGGAGAGAGAACCGGTGGAACAACAAGTTCCTCTTTCATTTCATATAACGGTGAATGAGCATGGCTATTGGAGAAATTCGAGTAATAATCACTGATGATTCTCTCCGTTGGCTTTTCGGATGCTGTGACTGTTTTTGTCAAGACTCAGACTGCAACCATCTCGGTTTCGTAATTGACGAAGCTTAGCCATTGCGAATGCTCATCTCAGCTTCTGTAACTTCAGCTATAACTGCTCTTCTCTCTGAAACATTCGTTTATCCCCTCTCTGCAGCTTTTCGTTAGTTCAGACGTCAATTACCGGTTGTCTGCAATTCGTGTAATCCCACGTTTGAGTATTAGCTCGAATGATTTCATGGACAAAGGTCTCTCAGTGACTTTGTGACTCTCAGCTATTACAGTGCTAACGTGAAGATGTTGGATTAAGCCGGACTTGTTCTCGTCGATAAGTTAATGACGGTATCTTTTCGAAAGCCGACTAATGATTTGAATGATTCCCAGTTCATGGTAATTTTGGGATTTCTTTCCTTGAACTTTTAGCTGCTTTCTCTCCCCAAGAAGTCATGATTACATCCCGTGTAGGATTTTGGGAAACTAGCGATGTAGGTTGGGCAGAACTTCCAATCTACTAAGATGTGGGATTTCGTCATGGTAGTTTCTACCAAGAGATTCCCATGTCCATAGTTCCGTTAGTATGGCTTGTAGAATTAAGAGTTACCATGGACTTGTTCGTCATGATAGACAGCCTCTTTACTGCGTTCTTAAGTGTGGGCCTCGATGAATAACAGTTTTCAGGAATTCTTCCACGTTCATTTTTTGCGTCAAAAAAAATTTGCACTAGAAAAGAGATCGGTGTTTGAGTGTTTTACGGTTTGCAATGGTAATGTTTCAATATGTTTAGGTGATCGTTCGACAGGACATCGTATATAGTTTTATATTTTTAGCATCAGAGGGAGACTGGAAATGATAAAAGAATATTAAGCTGTTGCATACATATCTATTATTTCAAAACCCTAACTAACCATCCCTTTTGAAGGACTGTTTTCAAGGAATAGCATTTGATTCTGCTTTATTATCAGTATTATAATGATAAATACTGTTTATTCGACTATTGATGAGACCTCCTTTGAAATTCAGTATAATTTGGTGGCATGTTTTTAAGCCTTTCAGAAGTCTACACTTAGAGTGTTAGACGTATGTTTCGGCTTTCATGTCAAGCCTCACCAGTATCACATGCATTTAGATTAACCAATCCTCTACTTGCAAGGGTACCGGCGCCGAACATGTTACTTTAGTTACATGTCATTGCTAGTTTATTTTAAGCGAGATCTCAAGAAACAGTCGATTAGAAGGATATTGTTGTATTTGTTTTATCAGCCATCGAGCAACCAACTGTCACTGCAAGTCAAGTGGTCATTTCAACTGGCGTCCACTCTTTTATTACAATAGTGATGATAATCGAAATGCCAATAACAGCAACAAATATGGGACTCATTCCCCTGACCCCGAAAGAGCCCCTGGTACGGCAGCGCCAGGTAGGACGAGTACGGAGAGGCTGCTAAAATCTCAGGGCCGAACTAGGCTGCCAAGATCGAAACGGACTAAAATGACGATCTGTACCTACAACGCAAGAACCCTTGTTCACCAATCCGCTGTAGAAGATCTATTGATTCAAGCTAGAAGAATAAGGTACGACGTCATTGGTCCAGCTGAGACGAGAAGGCGCCATCCTTTTCACGCTGTTTATGACACCGGAGAAGAACTGTTCCTTGGTACATGCGATCGCAGAGGTGTCGGTGGCGTTGGCGTCCTCGTCAAATCGAATTTGACCGTGAACATTGATTCGTTCGAACAACTAACAACCCGTATCGGACGATTACGGTTAAACGATGTGGTTCTATACCAGCTTTGGCCATTTTCGTTGCTTACGCACCAACACCAAGCTATGATGAAGGCGAAGTCGAAGCGTTCTATATGGACCTAAAAATTCTTCAGAGAAGTTCATACATTCTACAAGTACATTTTTGCTGATTTTAATGCAAAAATTGAACCTAGCAGAGCGTCTTAAGAACGTCACATAGGGACTCTCGGACTAGAATGGATTGAACAAAGTGAGAGGCTGTCTGAGTTTATCATGATGACCCCAATCATCCATGGTGACACACGATTCCAAAAGCCTCACTCTCAGTGATGGACATGGGAGTGTCCCAATTGAGAGCACCATAACGAGATAGACCACATCTTTGTAAATTGAAGGTTTTGCCTGACCGATGTCGCTGTTGTTCCTAAGTTCTACACGGGATCAGATCACCGCCTCCTTCGCGCAACGTTCCGTTTTTCGCGGAGAGGAGAGTTAGCCGCTAAATTTAAACAACGAAGTTCCAGAACTACCATAAACTGGGATGTATTCAAATCATTAGTCGGGTTTTGGGAAGATACCATTGTTGACAACATCGACGAAGAATACGATCGGCTCGTTGAATATCCTTAAGCTAGCGCGAAACCTTACGTCCGAACTTGCGAAAGGCTGCAGAGAAGCGATAAAAAAGACCTCAAAGAGAGAAGAGCAGCAGTTATGGAAAAAGCTGCAGAAGCTGAGAAGAGCATTCGCAAAGCCCAGTGAGACTTCGCCAATTATGAGACCAAGATGACTGCACTCCGATACCCTGACGGGACACTTACACCTTCGAGAAGGTATGGAGAAAATCATCTACCAGTTCTACTCGGATCACTTCGCTAGACATGCCCTCTTACCGTCATATAAATTGTAAGAGGATGAATATGTCCTTTCACTGGTCCTCCCTTCCAAAATCCGACATGCTTTATTGTCGGTGAAGAACAGGACAACACCCGGTCCAGACAGGATTAGACCAGAATACCTGAAGAACCTACCACGAGTTCTCATCGACACCCTGGCTCGGCTCTTCACTCGCTACCTGTCAGAATGCAAGGTCCCTATTCAGTGGAAAACCAGCAAGACCGTATTGTTGTTCAAAAAAGAACCCTTCACGACAGAGGCAATTATTGCCCAATCTGCTTGCTGTCCGTTATCTGTAAACTTTTTACTCGAGTAATCCTAAACAGCATTGACAGAACACTGTACGAAGGACAGCCATGCGAACAAGCAAGGTTCCGAAAAGGATTTGACATCCACGCGATTACAAGACTCATTAGAGTCCTTTCATTATTATTTGAGCCAACATGTCATGTGGTCTGGTAAAGGCTCTTGTACAGCCCGAGACACGTGTTTCGTCCTTACAGACTCATCAGCCGGGCAGAACCCGTCGCCTGTCGATCTTTTCATAGTCAGTTCTCTTGGGAGCGTCACACTCCTCATATATAGTTATCGACGACCTACGCTTTACACTCTATGCCAGGTGTCTATGTCATTCACCTAACACAGAGTGTTTTCGCACTCGATTGCTAGCTGGCTGGTATTTTATCATATTATACCTTTCCTTCGAGTGCTTCATTAAGACCACGCTCAAATTTCAATAGATCCTTTCATTATTATTTGAGCCAACATGTCATGTGGTCTGGGAAAGGCTCTTGTACAGCCCGAGACACTCATTAGAGTTTCACGAGAGTACATGCAACCACTTTGTCTCACTTTCATCGATCTGAAGAAAGCCTTTGGTTCAGTGGAAACAGAAGCAG
>JAHQIW010005362.1:0-13626 GCA_019055375.1 Parelaphostrongylus tenuis
AACTATAATGATTTGCGTCACCCTTATTGTTTATTATCGCTATCAATTTATCTTTACCTAAAATGTTGAGTGATAAGCAAAACTTTGAGCCTCTCATGGTAATTGAGCCCGCTTCTTACCCAGCGCGTGCCTATCACCTCACTACCGGGGCTCTCACTCTTTATGTGATAGAAGCTGTCCAAACTGTCGGCAATATTTCAACTATGTTTTTGAATCGTTTTTAACCTTAAAATTGTTCGATCTCTACTTCATTTTTTTTAAATATTGTTTTTGCAAACAATCATATTTGTGTGACGTGGGTTCATTATTGTAATATACAGAAAATGTTTGCGGTGCTAGCTTTTCGGACTTTTGCCGCGATTATTATTCGCGAATTTGGATAACATATCGGACCGGAATGCCTCCTCTGCTCGGTTCTGGAGTGAGTTGCCCACTGATTTCAGTTTACACTTTCTTATTTTCATTACCAAATTACCATCTTGAAAAAAAATGATTTGTTTGTCTATTTGATCAGTGCCTGAAGGATGCGCCATTTATTCGACTTCATCGAGCAACATTTTAAGTGATTGAATCCATATCTGGCCTTTACAATGAATGACTCGTGGTGATCTATCAATTCGTTAGGTCAGTGCTGCTATCCTTCCACACAGGTCAGGTATCGATCCGCCGATCCTGGAAGGATAGAAGGCTTGGTGAACCTTGGATGCGGATTCGAACCCACGGCGATGCTTTTTTGTAGAAGACTTGTAGCCACTGCTCCACCTGGCAATTTCCCTCAGGGACTGATCAACGCCGAGAGCTTTATCTTTTATACTGATCGTTTGAGGTGCAGAAAATATGATGTAGTTCAACAATGTTTATTTAGACAACAACAGACTGCGGTTGGGGTTGTATGATTCGGACAGCTCAAATGGCCCTTGCGCAAGCTATAGTAGTCAATAGGATGAGTCGAGGTAAAATGAATACTTGTTTTGCTTTCTCTGCTTGCGAATAACCATGGTGCTCAGAGTGGCCCGTTTTTGAACGGAAACAATCATCATCACTAAAAGAATTGCGAAGGCAGCTAAGGTCTGATCCTCTTGCTGAAGCTCAACTAGAGATTTTGAAGTTATTCGAGGTAATTCTTTCATACAGTCAATCTATTTTGACACTGTATTAGCAGTTATGACGTTACAGTCATATATTTGATGATTTTGTGTGGTATGCAAAACACTGAGTAGAACCCGCGTTTCACCCAAAGTGGGAGGATGCTACCACTAGGCCACAGAGGCCACCACTGTGCTAGCACTCTTCAGTATAATTCATTACAACTAAGAGAATTGAGTGGTGAGCAAAAACATGGCCTCAGGCGGGAATCGAACCCGCGTTTCATCCTCAACCTCGAATCCTCACGCAACGAGGCCGAATGAGTGGTCGGGCAAATGTGCCTCGGTGGTGTAGTGGTAGAGCACGCGTTCGCTGATAGGATGAAACGCGGGTTCGATTCCCGCCTGAGGCCGTGTTTTTGCTCACCATTCAATTCTCCTAGTTGTATAAGTAACATCATAACACTGCGAAAAAAGCAGTAGACATACTATAGTTTCGAAAGTATTATATATAACAATGGCTGTCAGCTTAACGGGATTTATGAAGCAAATCGCATATCAGACCAAACCTGTTAAAGGTTGGTGGCTAATAGCTAACATAGAGATGTTGAAGAATGAGTGGTCGGGCAAATGTGCCTCAGTGGTGTAGTGGTGGAGCACGTGTCCCGGGTGAAACGTGGGTTCGATTCCCGCCTGAAGCCGTGTTTTTGCTCACCATTCAATTCTCCTAGTTGTACAAGTAACATCATAACACTGCGAAAAAAGCAGTAGAAATACTATAATTTTGAAAGTATTATAATTCGCTACATTTGTCAGCAACCAACGAGCCTTTCATATTTCATTATATATTTTGGGGTTGTATAGATAACGCACAGTAATTTTACGATATGGTGAGCAAAATGGAATAATTTATAAAGTCTTAGATTGACGTGGCACAAGTAACGTAGAGTGCTGCACCTATTTTCCTTTAGAGAGCCCAACTCTCATATCTAAACAAGTTATGATATTTCCATCTTAAGGATTGTCAGTCAGCTCCCCTTGGTATCCATCGGTTACTAGAGATTTCAAGTGCTGATGGTACAGCAGCTAATCCCATTGGACGATGGTATGCACCGTCTGAAGTGCTGTCGTTGGTTAAGTAGGTCCTTCGTTATCTTTCTCAATGAAGTTCTTGTGCTGAATCTTCTTTCTTTCTTTTAGAAAAGCATTAAGACTTTCTCTATCTCCATTGACAAGCGATCTTTCTTTGTTACTAGCTGTAGACGGGCAGGTTGTCGCTGGTGATGCCGAACGTGAGAGTCATGCTTGGTCGAAACGTTTGCTCCTATTTGTTCCTCTTCGACTTGGTACGAATCGTGTCAATTCAGTAAGTTGGCGACATATTGGTTTTGGATGGAGTTTTTTTTTGTTTATTTACTAGAATTATAATCCATATTCTAAATTTAGCTGTACAAACATCATATTTGGCATATGTTTTCGCTGAGAACTTGCCTGGGTATTCTTGGTGGAAAGCCGGATCACTCACTTTACTTCATTGGCTGTTTTGGTCATGTTAGTTTTCTCCATTGATTATCTCAAGTGTAAGATTTCATGATGTAATTTATCTTTATTTTCTCACTAATAAATTTCGTCTTTAGTGTGCTAGGTTGGAACATAAGTTCTCAGGAGTTCTGAGCATATTTTCAGTTTTAGAAATGATGTTTATCGTAGTGAATCCCAAGACTGACTCTCTATTAACCTGAGGGCTCTTTAATAAATCGCAAATTTCTGTTTCAAAGTCAAATAAGAGTTTGTTTTAGCAAAATTCATTCGAAAGCTGACATTTCGGCGATTTCGTTTCCTCTAGAACCTTCAAAGATCATGTTGTCCTTTATCATCTGTCGTCCCGTTCATTGTTGAGTGACTCGATTGAGCACTGGTAAAGCTTTCATTTGTTCCTGTCGCGTTCAGTAGTAGCCGAGTGGGTTTTCCGCTCTCTAGGAGTTCATCCAGCGTTATTTCTTCCCTCTAGGCTTTTCATGAAAATATCGGACCATCAGATTGATGGTCTTCCTGCAATGCTCATGACATCTCGAGGAATCCAGTCGGTAACGGCTCGCTTCCATCGGTTGCCGTGAAAGCGCATTAAGTGCCAGCCCACCTTACTTCGATAGCCTGCTGTGCAGAGCGGCATCTTTGACTTCCAATCGATAACGTAGGTCACAATTTCTGATCTTATCTCTCAGTTGCGAGGTACACGATACTCCAAGCATCGGCCTCTTGACTGAGTGTTCAATAACGCCAAGTGATCTTTGGTCCTGCTTACGTAGCTGCCAAGTTTCTGGAACATACGTTAAGGCTGGGATAAGTGTTGAGGGGAAAAGGTAGGCACGAAGTAGAATGTTCTCTGTTCTCTTAGTTACATCCTCGTGCTCTTGCACGTCTTGCATCCTTCTGTTCATCTCTGATGCTGGGGCATTCTTGGAGCATCCGGATACATTAGTCCCGTTAAGCGTGAATAGGACAATTGAAACTAATAGAGGTTGAGGTAGGTATCGTAATGTAGGGTGAGCCAATTAGCCCTCAAAATCGTGTGTGTCGAGTCTGGATATGACTCAGATGCGTATATTGGAGTGTCCATACCAGAAATTAGCGGTGATTGCTTCCTGGTAGTGCTCGATTGGAACACGATCTTTATCCCTTTCGACACCGCGTAAGCAGTACAATGCACAGTTGAGTTCTGTGGGTTAGAGGTTTTTTTTAGCCATAATATGTTTATTCATTCGATAATTAGTCGAAAACAGATCGAAATAGAAGGAAAGTGAGCGGAAAAACTAGTATGTACGCGGTGATGCGAAAATCACTTCTCATGGAATGGTCCAGACAGAGGGCGTGCACGATCTCAGATGGGTTGTCTTCTCGACGGTGGTCTGCGCTCTAAAGCAATAAGGTCTTCCAACTTGATTAAGTCGTTCGTTCTATGTCCAGGAGTATTCGCCAGCGTTATCTTTGAAAACTGATTCAAACAAGAGAAAAGAAAAATCTCAAAAAAAAATTGAGAGGGTTTTATCTTCTGTCCGGATATGAGAATTTAGCTATTTAATTTTTGTCGGAACTTCGTAAGAGTCTTTATGGTCACGTTCACTTGTTTTCATTATCTTTATTCAGTTGGTATATCACAAACTAAAACAAGTGATGGAACTTAATAAACTCATTATTTAAGGACGTGATTTATTTGGATCCTCACGTGGCTCACGAATATGTGCCGATATGTACCTGGGATAGATCGTCATTCGACGGCGAAGAAAAGGTTGAATAAAACTGTTTTTTTTTCGGACTTCTTTAATACTTCCATAAGTGTTTTTAGTAGTTTATAGTTCGCTGTTGATTTGTTTCTGTTAAAAAGACATTACTTGTGATGTCTTAGAAAGGGGATGAAATATATCTAGTTATATGTGCAACTTCGCATTTCACTTTACATGTATTGTGATAAATGTCGGCATGAACTCTCTCTTGGCCAAAATTCATTTCAGTCCATGGCAAATTCGAGCTAATTTAGTCAATCATGACGACGTCTATTTTTGTAATGGGCGCATAGGACAGCTAACCTTTCCCTTAGTGAATATGGTTCTTCTGTGACTCTTAAGAGCACCGAATGTTGAATGAAGCGTGCAAGGGGGTTAAAACTAAGGAAGAGTTCTCACGGATACCTAAAATTGAGATAATCGCCCCAAGGAATAAATGTTTCAGCGCGACAAGCGAAAGCATCCTCTGAGTACATACCATTGTCGTTCGTTCACCAAAATGGCTATGAAAGATATGGATCCGAGCTGTGTAGTAGGATTTCTCTTCACAAGCAGAGAAGAAATGGATGATTCATTTCGAATTCTGAATTTAGTACGTATATAACTTTTCTGTAATCTTTTTCGGTAGCCAAGTTCACCTTTCACCAAATAAACAGTTCAAGTCTTTTTGTTTTATAGAACCAAGTAATCGACATGGATATGGGACCAGGCGAGGGGTCAAAACGTACTAAGGATCCGATTTTTCTGTGCGATACCATGAAACACCTATGTATGATACCCGCCAAGAAGTGACAGATGATGATCGACGTCAGGCTTTAGAACATGGATTCGAAATGCTTTAGCCTATGTGGTTATAGATTGCAGCGATTAGTAGCAGGGAAGTTCTGCTATAATAACTGGTTTGTAGATAATGATATTTTTTGTATATAAAGAATTTCGTCGCATTCTCAACCTTTCTTCTCCGATTTTTTTTTCAACGTATATTCCAACTTTGATAAACTGATTTTGCCTTTCGCGATCACTTGTTATCTGTCTATGTGCAATATTCAATGCCTTTTTGCCTCTCAAAAAATCGCATCTCTCCACATTTAATAGTTTATAGCATAGCGGAAGTTTAGAAATCATATATCGTTCTTCGTTAATAGGGTTTATAAACGTTGAGTAGTGTGGATTCGAACTAGTAAGTGATTGAAAAAGACAAGCATCGATTAGTAAGAATAAAAAGATATGTGTTTGAGCTTGGTCATTTCGTTCCGGTGATGCTTTGGTAGATCTCTTGACATTTCAAATCTAATGAGATTACATTTTGGAGGTTATTTTTACATAAATGCGAATTCACATTTATTGTGAGGCGGATTTGTCGGATTGTAATTGACTCCACGTAAAAGCTATTCGAGTATATCATTTTCGCAAGGGAATTGCTACTTGTAGTTACATACATCAAAATTTTTTTTTGTTTCAAATTTTCAACTACAGTTAGATGGTGGATGGAAAATTAGATGGAAAATGGTTAGATTGAAATATTAGAATCCAGTTTACCTTTCCAGATTTTCAAGAAAGTGAAATCGGGAAAAGGCCACATTGCCATTATATCCTCATATATATCAGTCAGGAAGAAATTAAATAACTATTACTGTCAAAGTTGATGGTAAGTCGGTCATGGAAAGTATAAACAATCTCGGAATATCGTGTTCGGAAAGCTTACAAGTGATAAAAAAAGCTATGCCTTTCTTCACTGTTTTTTTCTCATCGCGACGCTCCAGGCTAGTTTAAAGTAATGTTCATGCATTTATGTTGAACTGTAAAGATTACTGATTCACAGTGATACATTGGATCCTTATTATCCTTCCAGCGGTCAGAGATGTTCTAGAATTTGTATCAATTATATTATATAATATTTTCTTCACGAAGATACGCTGAGATAGGTTTGATGTGATAATGAGTGTGATTCGAGTATGACTGATATCTTAAACTGGCAATAGCACTCACGATTTAGAGTTTGAATCATTTCTCGTGATCGGCTAACGCGTACTGGTGAGTGAGGTTTGTGTCTAGCTTAAAGTAGTTTTACTGTAAGTCTAAATCTAGGCACTACGAATTGTTAAGAGCAAATTTTTTGACTGAATTGTAATGACGACGGGTACAACCACTTGAGCGCCATGCGCTAATGGTTCAATAACCTACTCGATGTTTATCATCCATTTAAACTCGTTTCACTTCTTGATTTTTTAGTAAAAACTGAAAATAATGGACTAGGAACCATATGTTGTTTCCCTTATAAACATTATTAAGATGGATGAATATGAAAATATTGGGCCAGCAGTAAACGCTGACACACCGTTACAACCACCCCCACCGGATGGAGACAAAATCAAGAGTGAGAATGTGCGAGATAAAAGCAATGATGAGAAAGTAGCCACAAAGAAATCGGGTCTGTCACTAAAGGTAAGCGCTACATTATTTTTGTCAGAAAAGCAGTCAAAGTACTTTCATGGTCAGTAAAGAATCGATGCCTCAGGGGAGCGAATATGCTATTGACAAACCAAAATCGGTGGAAACCACTACTCAGACAAAGAAAAAAAGTGATAAGGCTAAATCCGGCACCAAAAGTGGCGACAAAGGTATGAGACAGGGTTATTATCAGTTTTAGAAGGATACTAGTGATTCAGTCATTGCCATTCTATGTCGCCGATTTTCATTCAGAAAGAAAAACGAAGAAATTTCGAGTTAATTGTAGACGATGGACAAGGATGAACGTTTTCCTTGATGTATTGTACACGTACACTCACTGTAAACTCACCTGGTGGTCTATTACATTAGATGATTTTATTTCGGATAGCTAGAAGGCGGAAGAAGGTTAAGAATAAGGCAACATTACGGAAGCTTTGCGCTTTTACCTTAAGTGTATGAGTGGTATAAGTATTACGAATTAACATATGTTATTACCGTTCGCTCCAGAGCCGTGTTGATTGCAACTATTTGGAAGTTTTTCGCAAACTCAAGCTATTTCCCTACATATTTCTCCCGTTTATTTTACTACATATTTCTACAGTACGGCGATTCCTTAGAGCAATCGGGAATGAAGTCCAGTCACTTATGGATTGGACTAAAACTCAGAAACTCCTACGAAGGAAAGATCCCCTGTGATGAAATTGAAACATAGGGCAGCCTTGTATGGCCACTCCTAACGTGACATTTCTGATAGACAAACTTTCAGTCGAATGCATAAAGTGTAATAGCAACGCTCTATGCAGCAAAACAAACCACAAAAAAAATAAAGTACTGAATTTGATGCGCTTCCTCCATTTTTCCCTTTTCCATTTTATCCATAAGAAAGTTTTTAGCATTTGTAGAAAATTTCCGTATTACTTTATTTTTTCCAGCTAAGGGGTCTAAAAAGAAAGACAAGAAACGAAATATACCCCCAAACATGAAGGTGAGTCATGATCATTTTCTCTAAAAACGACTTGATTTGGATTTCGTTTTCAGCTGAAAAATCGGATACTGTTCGCCATCTCAGCCATAATGTGGTTCATAGGATTCTTATGGCTTGTAATCTTGTCACTAGCGTCAATGGAGATAATTCACTTCGGATAATCGCTAAGACTCCCATTATCGACAGATTCATTCTAGAAGAACTTGAAATTCTTCATGTGCAGCAATCATAGTCTTTAATTTTCGTATTGTGTCATTAGATAAGCATTCATATTGTGAACAACGATCGAACATGTTAAGATAATAAAATAAAGGTTTATATGAAATGGCAAATAAACTCGGAGCAACCTTATTGTGAACTTGGAGTTGGTAAAGAATAAAAAGGCAAAGGTTATGGTGTTGCGAAACTATGAAGAATGCGTCCTGCATTCGGCTTTTTCAAACTCTGTAGGAATGATTGAATGCACTGCCCAATACCAAATAATGAGGAAATACTTTACATTGCTGATGACTGTCCTCAATCCGTTGATATGATGCCAAATCCACCGTTCAGTTTTCTGCCAGTTCTATTCAGGACGACTCAAGTGGCTAGTATATAGACGACAGAGAGCATGTTAATTGGACGAGGTGTCACGAAGATCTCTTCTTTTGGGCAAAGAGAAAGCGTTCTAACATGCGTGGCTAAAAATGATTATCTGGCACATTAAAAAACAGTCTTGATGGTTTTCCATAGATTGAAAATTTTGGATTCTGACATGTTGCGTGTGAAAAGTTGAGCTAGTGTTGTTGAGAACTGGCGGGAGATTTTTCGGGTGTCCAGGTCTTATTCTATCTGGAGCAAGTGTTGTTCTAATCTTCAGCGACTATACAGCGTATCGATTTTCGGAGAGAGAACCGGTAGAACAACAAATTTCTCTTACAGTTCATATAACGGTAAATGGGCATGGCTACTGAAGAAGTTCGAGTACTACCCACAGATGATTTTCTCCATTGCCTTTTCGGATGCTGTGACTGTTTTGTCAAGGCGTCAGACTGCAATTATCTCGGTTTCGTAATTGACGAAGCTTAACCATTGCGAATGCTCATCTCAGCTTCTGAACCTTCAGCCATTACTACTGCTATTCTCTCTCTAAAACATTCGTTCGTCCCTTCTCTGTAACGTTTTGTTAGTCCAGACGTCAGTTACCGATTGTCTGCAGCTCCTTTGATCCCACTTTGGAGTATCAGGCTGAATTATTTCGTGGACAAAGGTCTCTTAGTGATTTTGTGACTCTCAGCTATTACAGTGCTAACATGAAGATGTTGGAGTAAGCCGGACTTGTTCTCGTCGATGAGTTAATGACGGTATGTTTTCAAAAGCCGACTAATGATTTGAATGATTCCCAGTCTATGGTAATTTTGGGAATTCTTTCCTTGTACTTTTAGCAGCTTTATCTCCCCAAAAAGGTCATGGTTACATTCCGTGTAGAATTTTCGAACACTAGCGATATAGGTTGGGCAGAATTTTCAACCTATTAAGATGTGGGATTACGTTATGGTAGTCTCTACCGGGAGATTCCCATGTCTATTATTCCATTAGTAGAATTAAGAGCTACCATGGACTTGTTCGTCATGATAGGTAGCCTCTCGCATTGTTTATTCCGTTGTTAAGTGTGAACTTCGATTAATAACACTCTCTAGGAATTCTTTTACATTCATTTTTTTCGTCAAAAGAAATTCTACTAGAAGAGAGATCGCTGTTTGTGTGTTTTACGGCTTGAAATGGTAATGTTTCAATATATTTAGGTGATCGTTAGACAGAGCATCGTATATAGTTTCATATTTTTAGCATTAGAGGGAGACTGGAAATGATAAAAGGATATTAAGCTGTTGCATACATTTCTGTTACTTCAAAACCCTAACTAACCGTTTCTTTTGAAGGACTGTTTTGAAGGAATATCATTCGATTCTGCTTTATTATGAGTATTGTAATGATAAATACTGTTCTATTCGACTATTTATGAGACCTCCTTTGAAATTCAGTATAATCTGGTGGCATATTTAAGCCTTTCAGAAGTCTGCACTTAGAGTGTTAGACGTATGTTTCGGCTTTCATGTTAAGCCTCACCAGTATCACATGCATTTAGTTCAACCAAACCTCTACTTGCAAAGGTGGTACCGGCGCCGAACATGTTACTTCAAGTTACATGTTACTGCTGGTTTATATTAAGCGAGGTCTCAAAAACTTCAGAAGGACATTGCTATATTCGTTTTACCAGCCATCGAGCAACCGACTTTCACTGCAAGTCAGGTGGTCATTTCACCTGGCGTGCAGTTTTTTAATACGATAGTGATGATAATCTTAATAATTATCATAGAATAAGTTACTATTCAAATTGGCTTATTGTTTACAATGCCGCTAGATTTTCAACAAAATACAAAATCAGTGTGACAGTTGGTGGTAGTATGATAGATGTGATTAGGTGCTTCAAGAGATCAATATGAGAGATTATGTATAATTTCATGTGCTCTCTTTGTATGATGAAAAGTGAGCTTAATTTGTATAGAACATCTTCGACATTCGGTTGCATGATTTCTGTAACAACTTCCATCACTACAGGAATATTCAAAACGCAAAGGCATAATACTAGCGCCGCCGCATGCTAAGAGAAATATCAGAAGTAAAGAATTCGAAGGACAGCAGGCTCACAGATACATCAAGTTCAGGATCCATTTTAGTTCTTGTCCCTTGGTTTGAATGAACAATTGAGAAAGTGTAAGTATTATCATGTGAAGCGACTCAAAGATGAATCTCGGTATATGGAAATGAGCTTAAAAAGGCATTAATCGCTCACGGCAATTCAAAATGTACGAAATGGCATACAACAATATGTAAAGAAAAAGTCAAGAACACTTGTCGTAAAAATCTAGAAAATATCACTTATATCTTTTCCATGTTTTGTGTTCAAATTGTTAATCAAATGACTCTACAGATTCCTTCAAATGTTCAGGTCGTTGTAAAGACTAGTTCAGTTGGTTATGCTTGCTTTAGAGATATGCTGAGCACCATAAGAATCCTTTGATGTCCTCTTGAACTTTTTCCGACCATCGACCTCGTGATCATCCTGCTTTGTGCATGTCGTACCAAGGGGAAGGGAAGGACGTCGGTTGTGCAACGGTTTAGCACATGCTCCCGAAAGAGTAAGATGTGGGTTCGAATTCCGGTTGACGCAAACGTTTTTGCACACCACTCTACATCATTGGGCATTACGAAGACCTTTGCATACTGGGCAAAAATGGTCACTATTACCGGTAAATTGGAACTCAGTTGAAAATCATAAAAGAGGCTTACACCTGATTTACAAAGATATCGTAGTAGAAAATAGCTCTATTGTCAGGTGTGTCCGTCTGTCATTTTGTATTTTACGCCTACATAGGTCACTCGTTAGGAGGAAAAACTAGTAGTTGAGCGATGGAAGCAGTGAACGATGGAAGCAGTAGATTACCTCTTTTGTGTGCATTAAGAAGCTTTTCAGGAAGAAATCCTTCGGGTCAAAATTGTTGTAAGGCTAACACCTGAATCGGTGTTCCTTTGTCAAGAGATGATAGCCAATCTTTTAATCACTTCCATCTGCTGTATACATTTTCAGCATCCAGCTAAATGGCGCTCACATACCAAGAAAATAAAAGTTAAATGTCGTGGTTCAATATCGGATACCATGACTACTGCTGAGCTTGATTGAACGATTCTCAACATTATTAATATTAGCCGCATTATCAACGTATATATGATATACCTCCCTCTTTGAGGGATCCCGCCCGGTTAATCGCGAGGGCAATGTCTCCAGGTGGTGGATAGGGGATTAAACGCGAACCAAAAGCGACTGTGTGCCTCCCAGAGATGCAGGTGGATTCGGGGGATGAGCTCCCTGCTTCTGCAGCGCCGGCTTGACAAAACTCTATTTTAATGAGTCAAGTCGGCCAAAAGCCTGCAATCAAGTGGTTGGGAAGTACATGGGAGGCGGTTAGGAGTCGCCTCCAACAAATAAGCTCCTCCCGCTCCTCCGAGAGAGACTGGCAAACTACTCGTGAGTACCCAGTCCCACGTTTAGAGCTTGGCAAGCTATACGTTAGATATCAAAATATCAATAATAGTAACAAATAGCCAAAATATAAACGGACTAAAATGACGATTCGCACCTACAATTCAAGAACACTTGTTCACGAATCCGCTGTAGAAGATTCTGATTGAATTTGTAGAAGAAGTACTGATTCAAGCTAGAAGAATAAGGTACGACGTCATTGGTCCAGCTGAGACGAGAAGGCGCCATCCTTTTCACGCTGTTTATGACACCGGAGAAGAACTGTTTCTTGAAACATGCGATAGCAGAGAAGTCGGCGGCATTGGCGTCCTTGTCAAATCGAATTTGGCCCTTGAACATCGATTCGTTTGAACCACTTGCAACCCGTATCGGACGATTACGGTTGAAACGATGTGGTTCTATACCAGCTTTGGCCATTTTCGTTGCTTACGCACCAACACCAAGCTATGGTGAAGACGAAGTCGAGGCGTTCTATATGGACCTCCGAAAACTTCTTTAGAGAAGATCATACATTCTTCAAGGTCATTGTCGGAGATTTTAACGCAAAAATTGGACATAGAAGAACGTCTGAAGAACGTTACATAGGGACCCACGGACCAGAATGGAATGAACAGGGTGAGAGGCTATCTGAGTTTATCATGACGACCCCAATCGTCCATGATGACACACGATTCCAAAAGCCTTTTTCTCAGCGATGGACATGGGAGAGTCCCAATGGAGATCACCATAACGAGATAGACCACATCTTAGTAAATTGAAGGTCTTGCCTGACCGATGTCGCTGTTCTTCCTAAGTTCTACACGGGATCAGATCACCGCCTCCTTCGCGCAACGTTGCGTTTTTCGCGGAAAGGAGAGAAAACCGTTAAATTCAAACAACGAAGTTCCAGAAGAGTCTTAAGGTCACGAAGAAACGCTTGTCTCTGCAGACACTCGAGCTGATACGTCAACGTGGAATTGCACGAGCGACTGGCAACCGAAACCTTACGTCCGAACTTGCGAAACGCTGCAGAGAAGCGATAAAAGAAGACCTCAAAGAGAGAAGAGCAGCAGTTATGGCAGAAGCTGCAGAAGCTGGGAAGAGCATTCGGAATGCCCATCGAGGCTTCGCCAACTATAAGATCAAGATGAATGCACTCCGAATCCCTGACGGGACACTTACGGCTTCGAGAAGGGCTATGGAGAAAATCATCCATCATTAATACTCGGATCTCTTCGCTAGCCATGTCCTCTTACCGTCATATAAATTGAAGGAGGACGAATATGTTGTTCTACCAGTCCTCCCTTCCGAAATCCGACATGCTATATCGTCGGTGAAGAGAAGAACAACACCCGGTCCTGACAGGATTAGACCAGAACACCTGAAGAACCTGCCGCCAGCTCTCATCAACACCCTGGCTGGGCTGTTCACTCGCTACCTGTCAGAATGTAAGGTTCCTATTCAATGGAAAACTAGCAAGACCGTATTGTTGTTCAAAAAGGAAGACCTTCACGACATAGGCATTTAGCGCCCAATCTGCTTACTGTCCGTTGTCTATAATCTCTTTACTCGAGTCATCCTAAACAGCATTGACAGAACACTGGACGAAGGACAGCCATGCGAACAAGCAAGGTTCTGAAAAGGATTTGACATCCACACGATTACAAGACTCATTGAAGTTTCACAAGAGTACAAACAACCACTTTGTCTCAGTTTCAGCGATCTGAAGAAAGCCTTTGATTCAGTGGAAACAGAAACAGT
>JAHQIW010005363.1:0-69337 GCA_019055375.1 Parelaphostrongylus tenuis
GAATGACGATTTCGAGCAGATCCGGAAGCTCGCAGATTGCCGGGCGATCGCGGATAATGATGGCCTTTATTTCAAAGAATAATTATTGTAGCAACATTTTTTGAGCTTTTTCATGAGCTCCGGTATCTACCTTATTCAATGCTCGACACGTATTTCGCCATACAGGGTCCTTAGTAGCACGGCGCGTTTTGGTTCAATTAATCCATACAAGGGACATAACATCCTTATTAAGAAATCGACGCTAAATTATTGGGATCATCCCATGTTGAGTGACAAAGTCACTCGACATTGTATTGACCACAGTCGAGCTATTTTGGTTAGTAGAACGAATCATGCCTTTACTCTCAACTGTGCAAAGAGACATCGCCTGAAAAACAATAATAATTTGATAATAAAATAACAAAGTTGTTATGTTGTTCTTATTACACTGATATTATGGTTTTGTCTATTGAGGATCAATTGTCGAAGTAGAAGGTAAACATAATACTTTTAGTTCGAAGTCACGCGCACCGAAGCTTCACTTCACTGCGAGGTTATATCTTCGACATTATCCTATTTGACGAAGCTGTTTTGCTGATATTGATGTTTATGGACGGGAATGATGTGAGATCACTTTAGAAGTTTCAGGTAGGCTGCATTCTTAGATTTTGATCGTTACGAATTTTGTGAGTAAATTTGAAAAGTCCGATTTAGGAACCTTACCCTTCATTATGAAGGCACGCCAATTAAGGCCAGAGCTACACTCGCGCTAAGTCAATTTCATCTATGGATGCAAGGTAATTCTCAAATTTTGGAATGATCCCTCAGAAGGTCAAGGAAATTACGGCAAAATTTTCTAGTATTTATGGTGACTAGATTATGCTCTCATTTCTCCTCCTCGTTTTGAATACTTGATGAATGTTGTTCTTGAATTACAAAAACTTTCACTTGCAGGAAGAAGAACTTGTGAGGAATTTCATCACCTTCAGCATTGCCGTTTTTGCTCATATTATGCATACAAGATGCAGAGATCTTGATGAGCACAAAGCTGAGATTATGAAGAGATGTGTGGGAAAAATGTGGGCAAAACTATTGCTCTACAAATGCATTTATATCCCGTACCTCGATATAAACTGAATTGAATTTCACGTTTCGCTACCTTATTTTTTAAAAGTTTTCAGTTAAGGGAGAACGCCCTATTTTGTTTCTTTGCTTACTTTTCGTCATTCTTCCTACACCTCGCTGGCCATTTCGGCAATTCAATAATCAGATCTCATTTTTCTGTGGCAAGATTGTTGATATTGCGTACTTGTTATCAGATTGTTATTGTTTTGGCGGAGCGTATATAAATATTGGATTAAATCTGTGATTCGTTTTGCCAGCCTTGAGCGCTCGACTGCTGGCCACTGTAATGTCTGGTGATTTGGTCACTTGACATTCGGCGATTTGATTGATTCGTCGTCGATTTCTTTCTGGGTAAAGGTGTATCCCTGTTTAAGGGATTGGCTGTGCCGAAAGGCACCTAGCTACCGATGAGTATTTTATGGCGAAGCGCGTGTCTAGCACTCTATAAGTGTCATACCAAACCTCCTTACAAGGGTAAAATATAGTTATTAGATTGTCACATTGCAACTGTTTCGAGCGAGGTCCATATAAACAGTCGGAAATGAGCGACTAACTCTCGCTGTTTTAGATTTAAACTTTGTGTAAACTTTGGATTTTTTGCAGGGGTTAAAACTTTTTCCTGATTTTAGTATTATTGTCATGCAGGTATGGTTCTCTCCATAAGACTGTACAGAGCTCAGCAGTTGCTTCGTGATCAAATTTGCACGACTACGCTCAAGCAGATCTTCCCATCTAGCTTTTCAGCATCGGCTAGGTTAGTGCTTAGTGCTTGTAGCTTTGAACTTTCTATCTGATTCATTCTTTTCTGTTTGTCTACTATATGAATGAGATTCTGGTCAGGTACCCATTGATTTAGTTGTACGAATATTCAAGTTCTTGTTCATTTGATGCTTTGATTTGTAGGTATCGTGACACAGCCGTAGTATTCGAAGTAAGCGAAGCGTTTAAACTCAGATGTTGCGACTTCACTCAACCACAGCGGATCAGCATCCTTTCTGTATGGCTCTGGTACGCTTCTTTAAAGTAGAAGAAATCTACCGGCATATTATTATCATGCATTTGTAGAATTTTGAACTTTCTATCGGATTATATCTAACTTCATGGTACCCACTCACAGTCATCTTCACAGAGAGTTCGTTCTCACCTACTCTTAAAACGAGTGGCTGTTTCAGCAGTGAGGCTTGTCTGCTGTTATATTAAAATGAGCTTCTAGAATAAAGGTCTCACTTTTTTAGATTTATTTTGGCGTGTTTAGTAAGTGATGGTGCTCACTTAGAGAAAGGGTGTCCTGCAAAGCTTTACGATGTGCAAAGAATTTCTTATTAGCAAATGACTAAGGAGTGGTTGTTTTGTTTAGTCCTTCAAAAAGCTTTAAGTGGTGATCTGCTCGAATAAAGGCAGATCATCTAAGTTTGAGGTTTCTAGCACACAACTTGGTTGTGGAGAAATTTCTATTTACATAATCATATATTCGGAGAAATGGCGCATCAATGTCAACCGTTGTGGAGCTCATTTTCAGACCCCACTTCGGAGCGCTTTCCAACGTTTTGCTATATAACAATCACATAACTATAGCACACTGTCCATTGCAATTAATAATCATTTTCATGATTCACTGCAGGTAAACACTTTGCTGTCCCTATGCAGCATCTGTTCACAGTCTTGTATATTAGTAGTACAATACTCACCGTATGTATTGCTCATATAGTGGCATTTTTCTTTCGGAGTTTGATGCTTGATAAGTTGGGAAACAGTTCGTTGGCATTTAGCTTTTTGATACCCAGTTTAAGTTTCAAGCTCTTTAAGGTAAACCGAAGTCGATGGCATTCACATGTGTGTGCAACGGTTCGCGAAGCACCTGGTGAGATGCCCTCAGTTTTGCCTGAAGCAGTCATCGTGAGAACTGCTAAGAATCTGATCGATATGCTCTTTGAACGAACCAAGTCCAGTTCAAAGACTTCTCGACGTTTTGCTGAACTCTGCATAGAAATGTAATTTCCCAAACACCATTATTCGAAACTAGGTGCGTGCACCTAACCCTTTACCGTATTCATACGACAACTGTTCAGTGTATTACATGCGTATAGTTTAGTGTTCACAGTAGTCCTCGCTTGACTATCTCCGTACGACAAGTGTTCAGAGTCTTACACAATAGTAGTCTCTATATGGCACGTATTCAGTATATTACATAATAGCAGTGCTCTATTCATCGTAGCTCACTACTTAGTGTCTTCATAATTTAGATTTTCGTTGTGTTATATGCTAGTTAGTTGCCCATACCATTTCTTCCTATCTTTGTTATTTGTCACTGTATTGGATAATGTTGATGTGCGGATAAAGGTATAGTAGTCCAAGTTTTGAATAACTCGCCTGCGTGACAAATACAACAAACAGCTGAACTGCTCCAACATGGTATGTGAAATGTCTGAACCATATGCATATTTTTGTGACTATGAGATTGTTGAATAGGTGCGAGGTGGCCAAAAAAGTTACGGTATTGCACTATGTTTAGATTGGTGTAGTTGTAGACCTTCTCAAGAAAGGGATACAATTTTTGGTGATGCCGAGGGCATAGTTCCATCAGACACATCTACATGCATTCTTTGGTAAATTGCCTCCTTTACACTAGAAAAGAAAACTTCGTATAAGCACTTTATTACATGTCCTCACAGTATTTTTTTTGACTTTGCGTATCCCAATGTTCAATTATTCAGTCGCTTTTTTTTCTTCTCCAGAATTTTGTGGAATACTGGTTGAGCAGATCTTCTTGAATTTCGAGTATAGCGATGCTGTAGCGTTTATAGAGAGTTTGCTATCGACTGCGCGAGAGTGGTGGATGGAGAGGTTCGGCTCCCCATGCGTCGCGACGAGCATCACAACCACTCCACCACTCCCGCTCCCCCCTTTCTTATACGATGTCTTTAGGCGATAAAACTCGCTGTTTAAAATAAAAGTGTACATTTCTGTGTGCGTCTGTCACTCAAAAACGTCTTCAGACTTACGAGTGACTTCAACTACAACTTCATCGAGTGATGTTTGTCTTTTCAGCATACTCAACTGAAGAGTGAAGTAGACATTGTCAGCAGAAGCTGGCTCTCCGTTGTTTTAGATAAATATGACTACTTGAAAGGCGTGAACGACGCTTTTCTAGGTTGACAGATTTACGAACTATAAACTAGTGACCGTCCTATGTATGATAAAAATGTCAAAGGGAGTTTTTTATTTGAGCGCGATGATCCACCATACTGTTCGACGGCGGGAAGCCACAACTGGGCGAACGACTATAGACAATCGACTCAAATTATCGGCTCCGAAGAAAGCGCTATCTCACACGTTAGCTGATTAGATTTCATTCATGAACTATAAAAATTTGGGCCTACTATGACTCACTTTCTTTATTCCATTTTCTATATTGGCACCCGTGACCATGCGCACGTCGCTTCAAAACGACTGTCTGTGTTGAATCTCTCACTCTTGAACTATTATTATGTGAAAAAAATTTCCTCGCAATAACTCTTTTTCATATGCTATGGTGATTGCCAAAGAGCTTTGTTTAAGGCAGTTAGAATGTTACTTTTCGGAGTCTAATTTTTGAAGTGAGAATGGTGAGTAAGGGCTAAGTCGAGTACAGGTTACTGTAGACGGCACTAACTGCATAGCGACCCGGTTTCAGATCTTATTAATGATAACGCTGGGAAAATAGATTTTGTACGGCAACCCACGGAGGTTCAACATCGGTGGGCAAAGAGGGGGTAGTAGAACCGTTACCTAAAACGTTCCACGCCCAAGAGCAATTTTTTACTTTAGTACATACTGCTGTCATGATTCCTGCAACAGCCTTTACGGAAAAGAACTATAAAGAACTGGCAAGGTCGACCGGAGCTGATGCGACTGAAATTGCTATTTTTCAGACGATCAATGCTAATTTCTTGCAGAAGAAAACCTCTTTGGCATGGGAAAGCGTTTTCATGCACGCAGTCACATGTCTTTCAAGCGCGTATGGCGCAGTGCTTAGAGGTGCTCTGCCTCGCACACGAGTTTAGTGGTTTGATCTTGCGCCTACAGTTCATGAAGCCATCCATCCCTCCGGGGTCGTAAAATTGGTGCCAGAATGGTCTTAGACCTGCCTTGGAGCATAAGCAGCACTGGTTCGATTCAGGGAGAGGCCACCGTAAGTCATTGTAAGGGCAAGATATGCAGCCAATCAATTCAAGCAAAGTCAAAATTGAAGATGAATGCATGGCGCACCCATCAGGGATTGATAACGCCGAGAGCTTTCACCTTTATCCTTAGTCATATGTTCTATAAAAAAGTCGGTAATATAGTAAATGCTTAGAACATCCCAGGAAGATTTACAATTCTCTCAAAGTAAAGTTTTCTAGAGATCTTCTCGCTGTGGAATAAATACAACTATTAGCAAGATGGGTAAGTTTTAATAGGTTCATATGAGTGATGTGAAAATCTTTCACGTCAGGCTTATGGGCGGGACTTGATCCCACATTTCAGACCACATTGAGCACGTGTCCTGGATAGGGTTGTGGTTTCAAGTCCCAGCTAACGCAAAAGTTTTGCACATCTCCACATCAATAGGTACATTTTTAACTTTCCTAACATATCACCACCGAACGCACTTAAAATATAAAGGATTACTGCTTGATCATCTGACATCCAATTTTTTCATCGTGACTGAGTTTAATGTCGGTAGAACTGCGACTGCCCCCGCCATACCGTTGACGGTTGGTTGCTGACAGATAGATGGATTCTAACGTGGAAAGAGCGCTGTCAAAACAGGCGTCTGTAGTGCAGCTGTTCGAGCACACGCCGCCGGATAGGTTGAAATGTGGGTTCGAGTACCACTTGAGGCAAGAGTTTTGCACACCACTCTAAATCGGTGCGTACTTTCATAATTTCGTACCACCGCTGGAAGCATTTAAATGAAAAGGAATTGCGGAGGTTTTAATCGTTTAGCATACGAATAATAGAGTCTACTACAACCATAGCTTTATTGGTGCGATCGTGGCAATGTAATGTTAAGCAAGCTGAGTCACTGCTTCTGTAAAATATAACAAAATCTTGAATGCACACTGTGGATTTTTGTAGCTGGTCTCTTAGTATATATATATATCACATATATATATATATATATATCCACGGACCTCCCTCTTTGGGATCCCACCCGGCTAGTGGCGAGGGCACGTGGCGCGTCCTCCAGGTGGTGGATAGGGGAATAAAACGCGAACCAAAAGCGACCGTGTGCTTCCCAGAGACGCAGGTGGATTTAAGAGAGAGCACGTCTGCTTCTGCAGCGCCGATTTGACAAAAACTCTATTTCTACGGGTCAAGTCGGCGAAAAGCGCTACTCGTGAGTACCCAGCCCTCACGTTTAGAGCCTGGCAAGCTATACGTTGGGTATCAAAATGCCAAAAACAGTGACAAATATGGGGCTCATTCCCCTGACCCCGAAAGCGCCCCTGGTACGGCAGCGCCAGGTAGGAGAGTACGGAGATGCTGCTAAAATCTCAGGGCCAAACTAGGCTGCCAAGATCGAAATGGATCAAATGACGATCTGTACCTACAATGCAAGAACCCTTGCTCACGAATTCGCTGTAGAAGATCTATAAATTCAAGAAAGAAGGATGAGGTACGACGTCATTGGCCTGGCTGAGACGAGATGGCGCCATCCTTTTCACGCTGTTTATGACACCCGGAGAAGAACTGTTCCTTGGTACATGCGATCGCAGAGGTGTCTGCGGCGTTGGCATCCACGTCAGATCGACTTTGACCGTGAACATTGGTTCGTTTGAAAAACTAACAACACGTATCGGACGATTACTGTTGTAAGACATTATTCTCTACCGGCTTCGACAATCTTCGTTGCTTACGCACCAACATCAAGCTATGACGAAGACGAAGTTGAAGCGTTCTATATGGACCTCGAAAAATTTTTCAGAGAAGATCATACATTTTTCAAGGTGATTGTCGGAGATTTTAACGCAAAAGATTGGACCCAGAAGAACGTCTGAAGAACGTCACATAGGGACCCACGGACTAGAATGGAATGAACAAGGTGAGAGGCTGCCTGAGTTTATCATGACGACTCAAACCATCCATGGTAACTCGCAATTCCAAAAGCCTCTTCAATCAGCGATGGACGTGGGAGTCCTCCAATGGAGAGTACCATAACGAAATAGACCACATCATAGTAAATCGAAGGTTTTGCCTGACCGATGTCGCTGTTGTTTCTAAGTTCTACACGGAATCAAACCATCGCCTTCTTCGCGCAACGTCCCGTTTTTCGAGGAGAGGGGAGAAAGCCGCTAAGTTCAAACAACGAAGTCCCAGAACTACCATAAACTGGGATGTATTCAAATCATTAGTCGGCTCTTGGAAAGGTACCGTTGTCGACAACATCGATGAAGAATACGATCGACTCGTCGAATATCTTCACGTTAGCGCTATGGAAGCCGAGAGTCCTAAGGTCACGAAGAGACGCTTGTCTCCGCGGACACTCGAGTTGATACGTCAACGTGGAATCGCACGAGCTGCAGGAAACCGAAATCTTACGTCCGAACTTGCGAAACGCTGCAGAGAAGCGATAACAGAAGACCTCAAAGAGAGAATTGCAGCAGTTATGGCAGAAGTTGCAGAAGCCGGGAAGAGCATTCGCAAAGCCCAGCGAGGCTTCGCCAACTGTAAGACCAAGATGATTGCACACCGATACCCTGACGGGACACATAAAGCTCGAGAAGGGCTATGGAGAAAATCATCCACCAATACTACTCGGATTTCTTTGCTAGCCATGCCCTCTTACCGTCATATAAATTGAAAGAGGACGAATATGTCGTTCCACCGGTCTTCCCTTCCGAAATCCGACATGCTATATCGTCGGTGAAGAACAGAACAACACCCGGTCCAGACAGGATTAGACCAGAACATCTGAAGAATCTGCCGCCAGTTCTCATCAACACCCTGGCTCGGCTCTTCACTCGCTACCTGTCAGAATGCAAGGTCCCTATTCAATGGAAAACCAGTAAGACCGTATTGTTGTTCAAAAAGGGAGACCTTCACGACATAGGCAATCATCGCTAAATCTGCTTGCTGTCCGTTGTCTATAAACTCTTTACTTGGGTCATCCTAAACAGGATTGACAGAACACTGGATGAAGGACAGCCATGCGAACAAGCAGGGTTCCGAAAAGGATTTAGTACCATGGACCACATCCACACGATCACAAGGCTCATTGAAGTTTTCACGAGAGTACAAACAACCACTCTGTCTCACTTTCACCGATCTGAAAGAAGCCTTTGATTCAGTGGAAACAGAAGCGGTTATAAAGGTTCTGGATAACCAGGGCGTCCCTACTCGGTACATAATGATCCTTCGTGAGCTTTATAAAGATTTCACGACCAAAATATTTTCATTCTACAACAATATCACCATTGACGTAAGAAGAGGGGTTCGACAAGGCGATACAATTTCGCCAAAACTATTCACTGCCACCCTACAAAACGTCAGTGCGAAAATTAGAATTGGACGATTTGGAAGTGAAAATTGACGCTCGACAATTAAACCATCTTCGCTTTGCTGACGATATCGTTCTCATAACACCAAACATCAGCCAAGCAGAACGAATGTTGACCGATTTCGATAACGCCTTGAGAAAGATTGGTCTTCAACTAAATCTAACGAAGACGATGTTCATGAGGAACGGATGGGTTTCGAATGCCCCATTCACGCTCAACGGAACGACAATCTCCGAATGCTCCAGTTACGTCTATCTAGGTCGTGAAATCAACATGATGAACGACCTAGCTCCAGAGTTGAGCAGGAGGAAACGAGCGGCTTGGGGAACGTTTAGAGCATCGAAGATGTAGTGAAGAGGACAAAGAACATCCGACTCCGTGCCCACCTTTTCGACTCGACAATTATCCCTGCCTAACGTATGCAGCAGAAACCTGGTCGCTGACGTAAGCAGATGAAAAGATCACTTGGCGTTATCGAACGCGCAGTCGAAAGGCCTATGCTAGAATGAGCGCCGTTATTTTGAGGAAAATTCACCCACAGACGGCAGCCAGGCAAGCATGTATGCTGTGTGTGACACACAATAGAATTCGTTGTTACAACGCAATAGAAAGGCTTTGCATATGTCAAACACATTGCTGAAATTACTAAGATAAAAGCTTTCCAATATTTACTAAAAACTTAGACAAGGATGGTTTCATTTCCAGAGACAAAGGTTTCTGGAATTTTGTGTTTCCAAATGGAAATATTCCGTTCCAAAAGGGTTGAACACCTGGTCGCTCCCTTCCTCCTTGATAATCTTCAATTTTATGTATGTATATGTAGCACTTTTTCGTTAACCACATCCTGCTTGAACCCCACAGAAAACGCGTTTTCTGCTTTTATGTGAAATTTTGATAGTCATTTGACAGCTTAAGTCTCGAGATTTTCGGTGGTTCACCTAGTTTTGGAGATGAACTTGCAAATGCGTTGAAGCATTAGAAGTATGATTACGTTTCACATTCCAACATTTTTGACAGCGCTTTACCTGAATTCTCAATAATCATTCAACAACACAAATACCGTGAATGAATTGCGCGCAAGGTTTTTAAAAAGAAGTTCTCAGTGAGCTGCACAGGTCAAAATAATTGTGGGGCTTACGCTTGGTAAGCAATTACTGCTCCGATATATGGTTGGAAGTTTGAAATGGCATCAAGCCATTTCGCCTCTGCAAGACAGTAGCTATTTGCTAGCATAACTTAACATGATTCTGAAGTTGAGGTGCAAAAAACACTGTAAACTCAAGCTTTCTACTCCCACATTTTATTGTCAAATAAATTCGCTAATAAGCTTAAGCAACGTATGCCTAATTCTCAGCAGTCTAAGCCCATATAATAAGAAATGCGAGCGTGTTGATAATCCCTGTGCGTCATAGTCGCATAATATGTCCAATGTACAAGGCGGAGGAAAGCTCTATATTCAACAACAAAATCGCACGCCACATGTGAATGGCGCTGCGCTACTGACTGACAAGGAATGCGCATCGTGTGCAAAGTCCAAACTTCTTTTACCCACTACAGCGCAACAACAAATTGTTTTAGAAACAATGTATACCATCAATATTGCCGAGAGTTGAGGTGTAAAATTAGTTGTGTAAGTTTAGGCGAAAAGCTTTTCCCAGCAAAGATTGTGTAGACGTGAAACATGATTCTATTCTCAGTGCTACAGCTCATTGACAGCTGCTTTTCTTGAAATCCGAGTACATTGTCGAAATTCTTGAAATCTGAGCTATGGAAACTATTGATAGTCCAAAATAAAACCAACAAATGCGGTTCTCCTCAAGAGCTGCATCAAGGTGAGAATAATGAAAATGTTCCGCACGCATAAATATAAAGGCATATCTATGAAGTGGATAAAATAACGTTGTAAATCATACACTGAACATTTCCTTCTACTGAATTCTAAAAAAATAAAGCATTCCATCAAGTTCACTCTCATACTTCGGCAGTTTCAAGGAATAGATATCATAGAAGGGAATGCAAGTCACATTTAACTGACCCTGATGTAAACGGTGAAGAAATTTACAAACATTCTGTGAGTCAATGTGAAAATTTCCGAGCGAAACAGTGTGGACTGCTGTCATCCTGTGAACTTCTATTGATTTGTTTAACAATATCGCGCCAATAACATTAGGAAGCGAAGTTGAAGACTTTCAAAGAGCGTATAATGTCTATCTACTTTACATAGCCTCTCTTCCCTCACATTACTGCAGAACTCCTCCTGAAATGTAGACATGCAGGACTAACAGTTAATCTTTGAAGAAACCACCCAAAGATATTAATTTCACTTCAATGGATTCGCAAACAGCGAAATTGTGCATCGCAACCGTTCTTCTTTATTGACTGCGCTCGACACCACTGGCCTGATGTTTGAACATAAAAAGTGAGGTTGAGGATGTAGATTGTCACAGAATCGAAAACGCAGCTAATACCTGATCAAAGGAAATGTATCTTTGCTACTGACTCAATGAGCACTAAATTAGAATTAATACATGTGCATCCATTCCAAGAGGTAGAAGAAAATGCTAAAAAAATTTTACTGGCACCATTTTCATGAATATAAACCAATCAGAGTGAAGGGAATTAGCGGTCATTAGAGAGAACGAAGATGAGCGAAATAACATTGAAGGAATAAGTAGAGATTAGGTAAAGAAGAGAGGTTAGTTCTTAATCATAATTATCTCTTATGAATATTCCTAAAAAGGAACTCTTTCACCTCCAGGTTTCACTTTTCTACAGGAGTCTTAATTAAGGAACGGACAATTTTGATCACACTTTGATACTCAAGTGAGATTCAAAAATAGTGATAATATCTCTTTATATCGATTTCGCTTGAGAAATATACGAGGAAAAATCCACTGCGCTATAGCATACCACTTGTCCTCATTTGTAATTATCGAATCGTATTATTCAAATCGACATGCGCCGCAAGTGAAAGCGCATGTCGGCCATAAAGCTCAAGAATCAATCTGGGTGCTTTTCCGTTATCCGTGCCCTGTTTAGGCACCACAGTAACAATGTAGCTGCCAACTTCTTGAAGATTCAATATCTGCTCGGCAGCTCAAGCCAGAAAAATTTGAGTCGTGGATTATATTTCTGAGATTGAGATGACTTTATTATTACGTTGAAACAGCAGAAAAAATATTTGTTTCGCTTTCCAACATTCTTCGCTGGACAAAGCCATTTCTTTAGGTTTTGAAAAACAATTTGGCAGAGCAAATCTCAAGAAATCCAGCAACGTCTTTGGTTTTAATCGGACTTCTTGGTGCGCTGTAGCATCCAAAAGAAGACTGAGTTTTGCAAATATGAACATTTTTGTAATGCGCATCTTGTTCCGATCCTCTAAGAAAAACGAGCCTCTTCATTGTTTTTCACTTTTTGAGTAAAAATCCATCGGCTCAAATCTCAAAGACTTTAATGAGATATCTCACTTCCAACATAGCCTTAATCTTGCGCCTTAACTGCATGAATCTATGCTTCTCATTCAAACATTTTTCGCCAAATAAAGCTTTTCCTCTAGATACCGTGCTTTTCTCGGTGTCAAATTTGCAAACTCCAGTCCTTTTTTGATTGCTAAGCGCATTAAGAAGTCCACTAAGAAGTAGTAAGCAGATTATATCGCTGAAATCAGTGAGGTATAAGCTATCGAATGGTTACTAAAATCTAAAGGAAAGCTTTGGCAAGCGAGAATGCTTTGAGTGTGAAACACAGTTTTTACTGTAGTTTACGATGCGGCAAACGCCATTTCGATAGCGAAACGCGCCATTAATTTTTTTTATTTAGACTATCGAACTATAACATTAAAAAAAAGCCAAAAATTACATTTCTCTTGAGGCGTTGAATCAGAACGCCACGGAAAAGTATCTCATTCTGACTAAGAGAAATTTTTTTTTCTCTCAGATACAGAGTGAAAAATTTTTGAGATGTTCGTTATTTATTGGGGTAACTTATGCCTAAAGCGTCAATTGACGGCCCCTTCGAAAACACGTGTATCGCGCTCCATAAGTCAGCCATTATATAACAGACTACATGCCTGGCTCAAAAAATGACTATCTGGCCTATTAAATGCCATTTGTTAGTCCAAACACGAAAGTATTTATTTTCGGGAGCGATTCTGAAAATTATGGCCTGTCAATAATGCATTGTTGGGACATAGGAGGAGAAGGCCAAAACAAAGGTGATTAATAATCCACCTCTGATAGGTGGAATTTTTTCTAGAGAATCTGAAGATTCCAGCAGCTCTATGATAAGGAAAAGTAAAAAAAATTGGAGAGTGTAAATTTAATCATGCTAGCCTGAATCATTCAATCCTCGATTCGCCAACAACTAGAGGACTCCAACTGGAATATAATCTTCTCATGAGATTTATGACTGCCAGTGACCATTACTTACAATAACTGCGAATACTACTGCATACGTTGAGGTCTAACCTATTTTGAAATTGTTGCGGTACAATCAGCTCCAGAACCTTCACTCGATAAGAAATTTGATGAGTTTATCAGTCTAAGAAGCTTTTTTAATGAAAGAATTAAGGTTTGGTTCGTTGTAAGCACAATAATCTAGAAAAACTCAGGCTTTCGCAGAGAGCTATTGTATTCCTAGATGTGCTCATGCACGAGGTCAAAGTGGCGCCACAATACTGTGCCCGAATGGCAGAATCTTTTATAATAAGTTTGTTTCCATGAGACGAAAGATTGCTCAAGCTATAAATAGATGTCATCGATAATTTTAAGCCAACAAATTACATTAATATGTGAGATTCACCACCCTGGTTGCAATTTTTATTCAACTGAACGGATCATGTTTGTTATCGGCAGTCTCATTGTAGCGGTACAGGCACTCTCGCACCTCATATGGAATATGTTGAAACCACCTTGGGAAATAAATCTACTTTTGGTTGATTTTTCATAGACCCGCTCAAAACAATATAATCCGCTAATGATATATCATGTTTGCTATCAGGTCGCTGTCCCGTCCTATCGGTACTCATCAGTAGCATCATCCCTCTGTTCGGCCTATCAGTAGCACCTTCCCGATTCAATCGAAAAAAGCGGTCGAAACTAGACGTAGGATTCATTGGGAAAGCCACAAGCTCGACTGCCTGTCAACACAACATTAAGCAATCCATCATCTGACTTGGGGTGCTTTATTACTCGGCGCTAATTTCTTTATAAGGGGTTATTCAGCATCAGAGGATCAGCTGAACCGAGGGAGGATGCTAAGGATGAGTCCCAATAGGGTGAAACATGCGCCTGTATAGCACTACACCTAACGGTTCATAGCATGTGATATGCCTTGGGAAAATGAATCAGCTTTCTAAGTAATCGAGTATTTTACAAGATACAGAATTTTACTGGCAGAGGTTTATATTCTGTAAAGTTTTAAATTAACAGGAAATGAAATCTATAAATGTGAGACCACACCAATGAATATTATAAAAATTTGCAGTATCGCCAGAAATTGATAAATTGCTGGAGTTTTGCACTTATCACCTTTTTTGATATATCACTAGTTGCTGCATCTAAAAGAGAGCAAAATAACGATTGTCTTTTACGTCAGTAAATAATCATATTGAAAACTCGTTGAATGTAGAAACGATAATCATAATACACTTGTGACTCTTCTCTACCAACAATTTCTTCTTGCACTCAAAAATGTTCAAAAAGCGATAAGATCGTTGCAAAAGAAAATGGTTGAAGTTAGCAAAATGATACTAAACAGTGACTTTCTTTCGGAATAGGGAGGCAGAGAAAATTCTAGGAAGGCTACCATGCCAGATTTCAATCGTTGTTATACAATAGTCATTTCAAATTTGTAACAAAAAGATCTTGTTAAAATACAATACAAAAGAACATCGTTGAACATATATAACGCGAATAAACATAACATACTCTGCATGGAATAGGAGATCCCACGTGTTCGCAGTTGGCCCATTCCTGAATAACAACAGTGTAATCTCTCGTCCGACAAGAATCGGCTTGTCAAAGCATCAAACCAACTTATGAGTTTCTTGGATACAGCAGCCTCAGGCTCTTCAAGCCAGGATCATTCTCTTACAAATCCATGAAGAAATTTTCAGCAAACAATTCCTTCTGACTACAATAACATTCAACGAGAAATTCCCCCTTTCAGATCATTTTATATCAGCGGTATTATGTTAAAGCTACAAGCTCAATAATGTTGAGTGACATGAGAAACTTTTCTACTCTCGGATATGGGTTCAACATGTGTTCTACCTTTTCCGGTAAAGGCGGCTTACAAGTGCATCAGCGAGTCCGTTGTTGCATTATCCTTCCCTCTGAGTTTCAAAGGTGTCAATGATATGAGTAAATAATCGGCGACGGATGCTATCGCTATATATCTAAGGAAATGGTTATCGCACACCTTCAGAAAGCGTGGAAGGGTTCAGCTCTCCTAAGGTCCAATTTGCACAATACACAACATTATTAACTGTACAAACATTTGGTCATCATTACCTCTTTTACAGATGAGTTTCTGAACTCAGTCGCTCAGAAAATGCTCAAAAAATTACCAAAAGACGGATTTGGAAAGAATCTTGACGTTAAATATTACAATTCAACAAGAAAAAAACAAATAATTTTGTTTACAACTATTTTCTCACAACGCTTAGCAACCGGTAGCATGGAGAGGAAAGCTCATTGGCAAATTCGAGCATTGTCACAGCATTTGCATCACTACACATGGCATTTATCGCTACTACCAACTGTTTCCTAAAGAATAGTCAATGTTTGAAGAATACGAAGAAAAATAACCCCCTTCAGACCGAAGGCGACCTTTCAAACACTGCTAATATCTTATTGGTAGCTTTTAGAACTTTATTTGATCCGTCATCAAAGTGTTTTTTGATCATTTTTTCACTGCGAGTATCTCAGTAGTTCTAGCATCTAAATCGTTTTTGGTCCTCTTCTTAATTCTCATGGAGTATTGGTTGAGCAAATCTCCCTGCAATCAAAAGGATTTTCTTGCTGTTGGCGTTCCATAGTCGCTGTTGCTGACTGTCGGAGAGGACAGGAGAGAGAAAGAGAGAGGGAGGGAAGGGGGTGGAGCTTGACTCCAGGCGCGCCGCGAGATCACAACCACTAGGCAACAGCGCCTCTATGCTGGCAGTTAATACAAAAAATAAGTAGCCAAAAAAAACTTTATCTCTCTCTTTCCCTGAATTGCGTTTCAATAGTATTGCATTTACATCACACAAGGGACATCCTTTGTTCATCATACTTTTGAAATACTTCACCAAATCAACTTTGTAGACATTTGGATAAGCAGAATAAAAAGAAATTCCGACTTTCTAGTTGTAAGCAATGAGTAGAATTCAATAGCACGCTTTAGACATAGACGTAACAACTAGAGTAAACAATTGTGAGAGGAAAGAAATGCTAAACTTGGAACCTAGTTTTGCCTACTCTCTCCAAACATCCAAACCCTAACTTTCAGTTTTCTCTATTGCACGGATACATACGAAGAAAAGACCTCTTTCTCTAGATAAAAAGTACTCGTAGAAGTGTTAGGTATCATTCGAAAGCATAAACCTTGGCTGCTGCGATACCTGTTCGTTTCTAGAAAGAACCATTCTATGGAGCTGTAGCATTCAAAATAGATTTGTGTTTCGGTTAGGTATCATTCGAAAGCATAAACCTTGGCTGCTGCGATACCTGTTCGTTTCTAGAAAGAACCATTCTATGGAGCTGTAGCATTCAAAATAGATTTGTGTTTCGCAACCTACTCGCGTTTTTGCGATTACTGCTCTGAAAGTAGAAAAAGCAAATGAACGTGTAGAGGAAATCTTGTAGTATCACGTCATACAGTTTGTTTGAAGCCCCTCTAAAGCGGAGAATAATTCTCAAATAAAATAACAAACAACGCGCGCTGCATGTGAATCGTGCTTGCTTGACCTATTGATCGCGATGAAATCAAGAGCCAGCACAAGCATTAGCCGACAAGTAATTTTTTACTTTCAACGTTATACTGCCAGTGAGACGATTTTGAAACTCAACTTCTTATTCGTTATATCAGTACTTCAAAGGGCCCAATCTCGGCTTCCCAAACACATTATTCAAATCTCCGCCAGTTAAGCTATAGAGCAATAGTCCAAAAATAGGCACAAAAGCTTTGTCATCAACGGATTGGAAATTGCCTGTGGCAAGTGATCTGTAGCGAAGGAAAGGATATAATATTTTAATTACCGCAGCTTAAGATTTTTTTTGTGAGACAACTATGATTTTGTGGCGATAGGATTTACTCTGCCAGCTGTTTCGGCGATTTGCTTTCTCCAGAGCCCTGAAAGCTCAGGCTGCCTAATTCATTTCTGACTTGCAAAAAAGAACTACGAACTGTAAGAGTTTTAAGGTTAATGGATTGGCCTTTTCTATAAATCGTGAGATACAGTGCCTGTCCACGCGTGCAGAAGACCTCCGAAATACATGAATAACTTTCAACGGATAAGTGTTAATCGACAAGATACCCGCCTCGCAAACGATACTTTCGTAAATTGCTCTTTCTTTTCTCACAGTTATCCATGAAAAATCTACACTAAAGCAAATGAAATTATTCTAGTGAAGACATGAAGAGTGGAACCGAAAGCAGAACGAAGCACAGTGAAGATTATCCCGTTCGTTTTGAGTGGCTTCTTACGACCACGCTCAAAATTTCAAAGGATCTGATAGCATTTTTCAAGCCAACATGTCATGTCGTCCTTTATAAGCCACATATAGAACTCAGTACACGTGTTACTCCCTTGACTGACTGCGACATGTAAATTACACGTCCCGTCAAGTGAAATAGATCACTAGATCGGCAGTGCGTAACGAGGCTGCCAACGCCGAAAGATATGTATTGGGCTCTATATGTTGCAGATAAAAGACCACATAACATATTGGCTCAAAAGTGACTACCTGATACATTGAAATTTTAAGCGTGGTCTTAAAAAAGCACTCAAAAACGAAAGGCATGAAGTTTTACAAATACCAGCCACAATCACTCGAGCGTGAAACACTGCCAATCTAGTGATTTAGTTTACTTTTGGCAGCATGTGTAAATTGCACGTCGTCGCACTATCTATTTAGGGGGATAGAGACACCCCAGAGATGATTGGCTAGTGCAAAGGATACTGCCGAACTGACGAGGCTATCAAGGCCGGAAAACGTGTATTGGGCTCTTTAAGTTACCCATAGTATACCACATAACATGTTGGTTCGAAAATAACTACCAAAGTGTAAAATGATGAGCCGCATTCAGTCGACTAAGAACGTGATCATAAAAAATTTATCGCAGGAATCTGACAAGAAAATTACCCGTAAGTCGCATAGAGCTTCTAGGACAACAAGCAGAGAAAAAGGTAGTAGTATTGGTATGGAACATGCTAATAGAATAGTGTATAATGAAAAAGGCTGGAAGAAAAACGGGTAGAAAGCACTGACGAAACAGACGGTAGATCTTATCCGACTAGATATATGCGGAGCATTCGGGCAGAGGTGCATTGTGACTAGTCTCAGGTATTTGTTGAGACAATTCGAGATCAGCAGGCGGTATTACGGAGGTATCGTCCTCTTCATCAGTAGCCCACGCCTCATACTGAGCCAGCCCTAAAAAATAGTCTATCGGATGGATGAGTTTGCGTCTATCAGTCGCAGTCCATCGACTGAAAAACTGGTCATAACACAATGTCATTGTTCGTTGTGCTACTAACATATGCGTCTCCCGTACCTGCTACGAAGTAGGGCCCAGTGTAGGGTGTGAGACACTGATGAAGAGGACGTTACCTCCGCAACCCGTGTGTGGCTCTGACGCACCGGCCTTGGTGAGTCTTTGAGCATTCTTACACACTATATTGAATGTTTATAGCGAGGTTTAGAAAACAGTCGATGAGATGGCATTAAAGGAAATATTCACTGACTACATGCCAGCTTCGTCACGTGTTCAACTTAAAATATATAGAAAAAACACAGATATGTCGATGGTGTAGGCGAGAGTCAGCCTAGAAGCTAACATCTGGAAGTCGCTCGCCTATGGCTGGTGTGATTGATGAAGCTCTATTCCAACTTAGAGGTAAACACACTTTTACAGAGAGAACTACAGCATTAGTCTAACGATAATAGAAAAATAATGATTGGAATAAAAATGTAGAACGAGATAAATTTGTCTTTGGGTGATCGGAAAATCATATATTGTCCCAGTTAGACGGTTGGCCGGGGGTCAGTGATCATCATCATATTATGCTGTCTCTCTATGTCCGAGGCGGTTCCAGTCTAACTCAAACGTGGGGTGATGCAAAATGCCTCGAAGTGTCACATATGCATTTTTTTTCCCAGTGAGTCGGCAAGGGTCTTCAAAAGGTGACGTGAAGATGGCCTATGTCAACCCAACTCAACACAGAAAAAGCCTTTACAATTTTAAAATTCACATGTGTCTCAAAGTAGATTCGAGATCGCATTTGGATATTATTTTGTCACTCCTCCATAAAGGCATATAGCATGGTGATCTAGGAAACACTGTCGCTGCTGAATGAGCAATTTTGACTCACATGGCTATTGATCTCTACTGATTTTATTCTTTTTGCTTGCGTTTAGTCAGTCAGTTTCTCAAATCGTGTCAGATTACCTGATTTCAGTTAGTTGCTTCTATTTCGTCAAAGTTTCAATTGTAGTCTATAACCTGTTTAACTGGATACTGAAAATAGGTTTTTTTCTATCCAGAAAAAATGTCTTCATGGCCAAATTGATTTCGTTCAAAAATGGCCTATTGCTTTGACGCCATGGATGACCGAATTCTTATTCTCGTCAGTGAAATGCCCACAATGCTATGTTCTGTCACTTCAATAATGGCTGCAAAGAAGGCAACAAATGCAGCAATTTCAGTTATGCCTATTAGGAGTTTTCTAATTTGGTATACCGTAGTTCTTGAAAGTTGTCCGCGCCGGCGAATGAATGCGCAGCTGGCTGACATCCTCTGTTTTTACGCTTCTATTGCTAGATGAGCTTGCCGCTTTTCATGCTCCGAACCTTTTTCATGTGGTATGAGCAAGGCATTCCTTGTGTGCTCGAAGCTCTTTCTGTGCGCATAGGCTGTAGGCTGACTGTGGGGCTTTATCTGGTAAACTCTTTATTTGTGGATCATATATAAGCTCTGTTCAAAACAAAGAGGGCAGTTGTCATCAGTTAGCAGTAAGCGGTTCGTCGCCAGGGATACTGTGATCCTACCGTACTCTATCCTCTCATCTAGTCGGTCTGCGTCCAGTTATTCCACAATCAACTCGATTGATTTTACTGCGCTTTACACATGCATTATTAGACCACTGTTAACTGCAATTGCCCAAAGAGAGCTCAGAGTCAAGTTCTAACAGTGCCTGTGCCGTCCCAGATCCACATTCCTTCATTCAGCCGCAAAGTTTGATAAAAACAGAGGAAGACGATTGTTTGCATCGTTTTGAGACACTCTGTAAATTTGACGAGGTAATTACAATATTGGACAAAAACATTCAAAGTTCGTGGTGGTTAAAACTTTCGTTTTCTTATGACAGTGTTCGCCTGTGTTTGTAAGAGGAACAAACGTTTCCAAAAATGTTTGCCTAACAACTATTGAATTCTGCTCGTTACCGCTTCTTTCTTCGCTTTCTCTATTGTGTCTTCGTACCCTGCGAAAGTCCATTGGAATGCCTTAATCAACTCGAAAATCATAGCTTAGATGCTCTTCCATACGCACGCATAGGTTCTAGTTATTGAGCTATCACGTGTATTAATGTGCACTATACTGAAGATTAGTACACCACATCTAAACATATGAAATTGCATACTCTTAACAGATGGTAATTGTGGATTTTTAGCTTACTCTTAGATGGTGGAGCGCATATGGTACAGTGGTTAGAGGTGGCCCACATTTCACAGAACTTCATGGTTCGATCACGCGCTCATGGCTTGCCAAGCCATCCACGTGTCAGGTGCCGTTAAAATAATATCAGGCTTGTCTCTGAGGAAAAGTAGCGCAGACTGGCTTGATACAAAGGGAGACCACTGCGAGTCATTGCAGAGGCAATTTAATGCATTAAATCACCTCGAACGAAGCTATAAATTGAAGACGAATGCATGGCGCATTCCTCGGGGACTGAGCAACGGCGAAATCTTCATCTTTCGGCTTCAAAAGCTCAAGCAGGTTGATGCGTTTCAACGGGCGATATAAATTGTACGATGGAGCCTCAATTAATGTTGCTGTCTTCCAGCCTTTCTGAGTACTGCCTTACCGCTACACTTATATCATTGGAGTTGAACGGCATGATGAAGAAAACCATATTTTTTCCAGACTTATAATTACGGGGACAGTTTTCGATTTAAACCTATCCTGAGGTACAAAACTTCGTAGCATTCTCAAATAATTATTTATCGCCAACTGCAGCCATTCTTCTATCTTTTTTCTTCTCGTAGACATACTCGTGACTATTAAAGCATATTCCTCGCAAGAGCCCACATTGTTCGTGAAAAGCCTGAAAAGGTGATGATTTAGTATGTTTCACTACTTAAGTTTCAGTATCGTTGTGTGAGATAACCGATGACCAATTGATTTATTCAGATATTCAAGAAAAGAAGTCTGCTTTTTCTTTTTCTCTCAATTCGTGAAATATTCAATATTACAAACAAAAAGAAGATTATATGAAGGAAAGCACTCCTGAAAATATTCTATTTAATGTGACTGAGATTAGGCTTGCCGTTTTTTGTCACAGTTTTGCAACTATTCATCTGCAGAAATTGCACATTTGCTAGACCATTCAGGCATTGAGGGAGTAATCCGCCGATACGTAAACTCTCATGGATTAGTGCCGTGATAAAAACCTCTTTTGTGTTACCCAAGCGAAGAAATCAGCAATTTCTATGCCTGTGCGAAAAAATATAATGAGAAGCAGTTTTACATCTCATAAAGTCTCAGACACAACTGTCTCTGTTTTCTCAGAGAACTCACGACTCAACTTATGTTGATACAAGCTTTTGCTCATACACAGGAAGAGCGTTCAAGAACGATAGTGCTTTATCGCGACTTAGCCGAGCATAGGCCGACAACAGTAGTAGATAATCTGCTTCTCTCTTAGGCCACACTGTAGTCAGCGAATCAGTCATCAATACTGAAAATAGTTCAGGTCATTGCTTGTAACAACGCTGTTCTTATTTTTCACAGCTGTACTGTCAGTGTCGCTTATGTTCTTCCTTCCTTGCGGTGTGTGCAGTCGGCGTAGTATTTGATCAACTAAAGCTTTTTTGTTGCCGTATTTGCCTTCGCGTAGGCTGAGAAAAAATTGCCATCTGGGGCTTAGCCCTAAGTTTCAGCTTTTGACGTCACTAGCACTCCTGCGGAAAGTTTCTCCCTAGCGAATGAGATGAGATTTAATTGCTCCTTTTTATTAGAAAGGAACCGTGATGATTTCTGTAACCTTTCATCATTTTATCCAGCCTATTACGGGAGCGAGTGAGGCTGGATTTGCTGTCACCCAAGTAAGCGGACATAAATAATGCATAGGATCGACTATTTTTAAAACCTCGTGATATCACTTAAAATAATCCAAAAAAAAGAATGCTTTGAGCTTAAACGAGGTTGGTACGCAAGGGTCAGACATCGGTGTTTCGGAGGTTTCGGCCTGCTCGTCAGTGACCCCCGCCCCACATTAAGCCCTGCACTGTAGCAAGGAGGGAGGCGTATGTGGTGATGGCATAGTGTACAAGGACGCTGGCCCATCACCACTGTTCAGTCGATGGATTTCGGCTGGTAGACCAAAATTAATCGACTGTTTTTTAGGACTGTTTGAAAAATTGTGCACTATGCCATCACCACGTACGCCTCCCTCCTTGCTACAGTGGAGGGCTCAATGTTGGGCGGGGGCCGCTGACGAGGAGGCCGAAACCTCCGAAACACCGGCGTATGACTCTGGCGTACCAACCTCGCTTAACAAATTTGTGCTAGTTGGAAGAGATAACTCTGTGAACGTCAGATAATCGAATGTTGTTGTGGTTGTCTTGAAATGGGAAAGCTGTATGGTTTGGTAGCTTGCCGTTTGCTTCTGGCATAGCCGTTTCGATTCCTTTCGCTTGAGTGTAAGTAGGTTGAAGTTTTAGATTTGTGCAGTAGACATGTATTTATCTAGTGATGTAGGGTGACGTGCAAAATTTGCGCGTCTTGGTGAACTCGAATCCACACCTCACTCTCTACTGTAGCGCGTGTCTATCCGCTGCACTACTGACGCCCATTTTGCACACCACTTTTCCCACGCTATAGCGCATCTATCTGTCAGACACCAACCGTTAGTGGCTTGACCCAGATTGTCGGTATCGATAATGAACCCCAGTCACGTTGACAAATATTGGGCATTGATGATCAAATAAAATTCTTTTCTCTCTACATCACTGGGTATGATAAGGACATTATGCCATCGCTAAAAGAGGTTGAATAAAAGAATTTTATTTGATCACCAAAACATGTATTTGATATCAAACAATTAAGCTCAAAAATTAATATGGTAAGGTTGAATAGAGAATACTCGGCATAGAAGTCTCTATTCTTTTCCTTTAACATAGCCTCCGATAGTCATTTGACAGCTTCAAACAAGAATATCAACGGTGTACTGTATTTTTGAAAAGCAATGTTGTTATGCTATTATAGTGGAAAAAAAGTTGTGTCACACTTAAGCATTTTTTTCCAGACAAAGTTCTTCCATTTGATCTCAATATAATCCGCACAAATCTGAACAACTTCAATGCTATACTTGATTTCTGGAAAGAACTTCTCAATGTTTTCTAACAACCAACAGAAGAACGCATTTCGCAAATCTGGATCGTTTCCGTCATCCGCAACCTACTTGGACTTCTTGAATAGAACGCGTTCTTAATTTTTCAAAGTGTTGGTAGTCATTTGCTAGATACAATATTGGAAATCTTAAACATGTGCCTTATTTCCGAGAAAGTTTTTTGATGTGATGTAACACTAAAAACGAAATTATGTTACATTCAAACATTTTGAGCTACAGAGCTTTCCCCTACGCTTGTGGTATGTATTCAACATCACAATTCTCGACGGCTTCAATGGTACATTTAATTTTTTGAAAAGACTTCGTAGTGCGCTGTAGGAGAGAAAAAAGTCATGTTTTGCACAACACGATATTTGGACCTAGCAGCGCGCCTTGCCGTTTTGTGGAGAGGATATCGTAAAATTGGCTCCAAACCACCACTCTTTTTCCAGTACCAAGTTCCCGAATCTATTCTTTTTTTGACCGCTACAACGCACCAAAATCCCCACTTCAAAAACCAAGAGTGTCATTGAAATTGCCGAGATTTGTATTATCAAATGGATATTGAAAGTTCAAAGGACAACTTTGCCTTTCGAAATATGCTGGAGTGTGTGGCAGAATTTCGTTCCTACTCTAAAGAGGCAATTTGGAAAACCAAATGCACCTTTAAAATTCTTGTGATATAAGCTATCGAGTGATTACTAGAACTTCCTAAAAAAAAACACATTTCCTCATGGAGTTGAAACAGCGTGGAGATCATTGCAAAGTACCCAGTTTAAAATGTGAACACGCTTTCTTTAGGACATTTTCTTGCTTTTGTGAGGACAGTCTTTTACAACGATGATTTAAGTAAGTTGTGCCGGTCGATTTCTTTTCTCACACTGAGTACTAATCCTACCGATCTTTTAATGGAAATTTTGTTTCGTAAAGTGTTTGGGTGCACTTCTTCATTTTTTCATACACGCAGACTCTGCGTGACAAACTTCACAAAAATTTTCTTGTTTTTCAGTGTATTCATTGAACAGACCGGACATAAAGGATAGCCAAGCACGAAAAGCACTCCGGAAGCGAATCGAAGTTGTTGTTCACCGGATTTTACACCTCTTGAAAAACCTTAATTTTCTATTCAATTCAAAAACTAAGCATATATTTAGGGTCAACATTTTTCATGCTATCTAATAATTACTAAAACTTTGGTGGAAAACGTCTGCTCTGTGAAAAGGCCATGTGAATACTAGCGCAAATCACATTCACACTCCGAGGAAAAAGACGCAATATACTTTTCGTTGCTACAGCGCAGTAAAAACACATTTCTAGGAGCCAAGAATACCAACAAAGCCGCAATTTTTTTAGCTATATGGTTATTTAAAGTTTAACGAAGAATCTATAGTTGACGAAAAAATCATGAAAATTCGCGTGTACCATGAATTGTACACGCGGTACCGAAAGGGATAATTAAAAGTAAATGCCCGTGCAGACAGAACACCTTTCAGTCATGTGAGTGCCCGCCGTGTGACTACGCGGCTCTCAATGCTGGGTACAATTGCATATATTGCCATTTTGAAGGTGAATCCGCTTTTAATCAGTAAGCTCAGCAGCTGTATAAGGAATAGCCAGCGATCACTGTGGCAGCACAATAATGAGATGCGATATATATTTCCTAAATGATGTTGTTTTTTTTCAATTTTCATGGGAGATTCGACAAATGAATTGTTTTGAAGCATCAGGCTTTTTTGAAATCGGAAGCTAAGAATGACAACAGCAAGGTATTTGGTAATGATTTTTATTCATTATGCTGAACAAGATATGGGTGAGTTTTTGTAGTAAAAGGTGATGATGAGAAATCGCCTATTGTGCGTAAAGTATAGAATTGAAGGATGCCCAAAATTTGGCTGGAAATTTCATCTGCTGGAGAAGAGTTTTTCATAGGATTGTTAGTAGTCATTCGAAAGTTGAGACTTGTGGCTAGAGCCCTAAGTCGTCGGATTTTTATGGCACCCCTCTATAACACTGTAACATCAAAAATAAGTCATGTATCACTATATCACACTATATCTTTTGATATTATCTCGCTTATATTTCACTGTACAAAGCTCCTTCCTCATAGTGCTGGTACTCTAACTGTAGTACAGGTTTCAGCGAACTCAAAAATATGTTTGCTTTTCAAGAACCTTTTTTGATCTCTTGATCTTCCCGATCCTTGTTCTATGCATTGAACCGTGCCGGACAAAGATCTTTCTTTATATTTATTCGTACTCCTCTGATGGGGTAATGTTTTCTGATTCTAGCGATATGATTATTTTTCGAAAAGGTGATTTAGGAGGGAAAATACGATCTACTTTTACATTTTTGGTAACGTTGTTTACAGACTATTCGGCAAGGCACCGGCCGCGGCAGGGGCGGAGGGAGGCGGAATTGTCCAGCGTAATATAAGGAGATAAGAGGAAAGACACATGGTCTTATGAAACATGATCTTATTTTGAATGCCACAGCGTAGCAAAGGTGTGTTCTGAAAAACCGGCAGCGTGGCGCGGTAGTTTCAAGTATCAGCTTTTGAATGGTTGCTATCACTCCTATGGAAAGTTCTTCTAGAGCGAATAAGATCGGTTTTCATTTATTCTCATCTTATCACGAAGAGCTGGAATCCCCGAACTGTTAGTATTTTTTCAAAAGCCTCAATCTTGGAGAATTATAAAATTAAATTTTTTTTTCGAAAAGACATACTTTGCAATGCTGTAGCGCTCAAATTATATTATGTTTAGGGCGAGATGAGCATTATCGCGCTGATATGTAACGGGAGAATGCTCTATTCCCAAACTTTATCTGATCGTTGAGTAGTATTAATGTCGTAGACCCCAGAAATTTATTTTCATCTTGAAAAGCTTTTATGGTATTTGTCCACTTTGAAGAGACAAGTGACAGACCGATCTCATTCGCTGGGCAGTAATTTTTCATTGGAGTATTACTAAGCTTTCAAAAGCTAATACTTCAGGCTACTGTCATATGTAGCCGATTTTCGAAAAGCCCATTTTTTGCCATTGCTCCATAAAGAAAGTCCTACCGTTCCAGAAGCTCATATTTCACACCGGACAGAGCTCTTTTGTTGGACTATTAGAAGTCATTCAATACCGCAATCGCTGCAGATTTTAATGCAGCGCTTATATTCGGGAAAGACCGGTTCTCTGCAACGCAGTAGGTTAAATAAGTTGAATTCCCATGTGCGACAAAGGGGGTCTTTGGCCATATCACGTGTCGCTCGAGCAGTGATCGATAGTTGCTGCAGCAGTCTTGCGACATCGCCTCAGCCAGCGTCTCGTGAATTTGCCGAAGAACCCCTAGTTGCACATGGAAATTAAACTGATTTGAACTGCTGCGTTGGTTTCAGAATATAAACGCAGCGTTGAAATCAGCAGCGACTACACTATTGGATGATTACTATTAATCCAAAGAAAGAGCTGTGTCAGGCAAGAATATAGGCGTCTGATACATAGCTTTGTGCTAATTTTACAGCGTTATAAAGCGGTCTTATAGAAATGCGGCGACGTGGGGCGTAGCCAGAAATCCTAGTTTTTGAAGGATTACTGACATTTCTAAGGAAAGATTTTCCATAATTTATTTTGGCGCACAGAAGTTCATGCTAAAATTTTAGTGAACAGTCGATAAGTGGTATAATCGATAAGTGGTTCATTGAAGAATTGTGTTACGATATAGTATCGATTCAGTCCTGCTTCTATTTGTGTATTATAAAAATGGATGATGCGAAAATAAAGAAATAGTGAGAAAGACAAGGCTCACACAAGAGCGCATGTGGCGTAGTGGTTAAAGGCGCTCTGTGTCTACACGAAGTCGATGGTTCGATCTCGCTCTTATGGGTCATCAGGACATCCGTCCCTCAGGGGTAGGTAAATGGGTGCCGGACAGCTGGGAGGTTAGCCATCACTGACTCGATACAGCGAGAGGCAACAGTGAGATATTGTAAAGGCATGATATGCAGCCAATCACCTTAAAGGAAACGAAAAATTGAAGACAAATCCATGGTGCGTCCCTGAGGAATTGATCAACTCCAAAAGCTTTTTGCTTTAGTTTTATGGGCTCGCGTGGTGGAAAGTAGTATCATTGGTCAAGCGATGCAACCATAATAATAGGCAGCAAAGCACAGTTTTTCCAACAAAAACATCGAGTTGAGCAGGAGGAAATGAGCGGCTTGGGGAACGTTTAAGAGCGTCGAAGATGTAGTGAAGAGGAAAAAGAACATCCGACTCCTTGCCCACCTTTTCGACTCGACAATTATCCCTGCCCTAACGTATGTAGCAGAAACGTGGTAGCTACGTAAGCAGGATGAAAGATCACTTGGCGTTATCGAACGCGCAGTCGAAAGATCGATGCTAGGAGTTTCTCGTATCGAGCAAATGAGAGACAAGATCCGAAGTTCCGACCTACGTCAACGATCGAAAATCAGAGAGGCCGTCCTACACGCCAGGATATCGAAAATAAGGTGGGCCGGACGCGTGATGAGCTTCAACGGGGACCGATACGCGAGAGCCGTTACCGACTGGATTCCTCGGGACATCAAGCACACTAAAGGAAGACCACTGACCCGCTGGTCCGATTTCTTCACGAAAGCGGTAGAAGAAGGATACGATGCTCAGCGAATCCCTAGAGCGAGGAGGACTTACTGGGCTACTCTTGCACGCGATAGGATAAAATGGATGAGTTGCTGATACCCGCTCGAGTCACTCGACGATCAACGGGACGACAGGTGATACAGGTGATATTGAAATTTGAGCGTGGTTTTTATAAAACCCTCGAAATAAAGGGATAGAAGTGGGTTTCCAACCCATCGATGTGACTTTTGCATCAAAGTTACTATATTGTAAGACAGTTGGGCGCCATTTTTACTATAGATACATTTATAGCCTATGAGACCACATGTAGGTGACTTTGGAAGACCCATCAGTGCTTTCCCTCCTTCGTGAGGGATGCGCCAATATCTATCCTTCACAGTGACTCGTGGTAGCCTACCATTGAATCCATTTTGTGATGCTTATCCCTCCAGACATGCCTGATACCAATTAACTGACACCGGTGGGATTGACGGCTTGGTGAGTCATGAACGCGAAATCGAATCATGCGAGGCAGAGCACCTAAACACTGCGCCCGTATGCGTTCTTCTCTTTGGAACTGAATAGATGTGTGCTATTTTCACACAGAAAAAGTTTTGAAAGTCTCTGTAATGGCAATCTAGGTTTTCGTCGCGATTAAGTCTCCTCATAATCGGAGTCTAACTAAATGGGCATTCTCAATAGAATTCCATAATTTCATGGTGATAATGCTCCCTCACAACCCGGGTTCGTGTTCTCATATCCATCGTGCTGTCTCCGTTTGTCCCCACGATATGAGCTACGTTTGTCGCCTGGCGCGACGCCACCATTACAGTAGCTGATTGAGGTTTGACGTGGAGCGGTGTGGACGAAACGTCCCACCCGGTACCTTGAAGGATTATAGAAGTTCACCATATTGTTCAATTTTTTCTTAGTTACAAAGTTTTCACGAAATTGAAATGTTAGCATATTTCGATATTAAGGTGTACTATCAAAGTCTTTTTCAAAATAGATCAGTAAGAAAACTGGCGTTTCTTAAGTTGTCAAATAAATGAAAAACTTCACCAAAAAAGGAGGCATTACCATATGAAAATTAGGAATATGTTCGTTTTTGGAAAGTTGTGGTTTTCCTGTTGGAACATAAGGAATCTTTCAACACATGGGTTACTTTATACTGAAAAGAGCTCTTTGTGAGGTCTCTTCTGTATTATTTCATCACATAAACCGCTTGTGACTGCCGTTTTTGCGCCGGACTACAATTGCTCGAGAATGTTCTCCTTCTGATAGAACTTCTTCCTTAAGCTTCCAGTAATCGAACCATAAATTGATTTTTCGAATGATTACTGAAATGCGCTTGTTTTCTGAAAAGCTCTTCTTAAGGGTTTTTTTTTCTAAGATGGCAAGAAATGAATGATCAGCCTCGTTCGCTGGGCAAGAATTTTTTATACTTGTGCAAGTAGTCATTCAAAAATTTGAGTATTCTTTTACTATATTGTTATAGAAGCAAAACCGTCTTTTAATACTCATCACTCGTCTAATGGCCGTAAATATATCTATCATGCAATCAAGCCTCAATTATCTTATATTCACATTTCATAAGATTTGAACGATTTCTTGCACCTCAGTCTCACACTTCCTTGAAAACCTGTCATCGTTACAGAGGAGTAGGCTGGAATTCCAGATGAAGACACATTCTATGATCACTCACAGATTATCTCTTTACGGTATTCTCTTGAGAATAGGCACGATACAATGTACGTTGATCAAAGTTCCTAAAGTTTCCCTATCTTCACAATTTTGAAAGGTCAAAATGTTTCGTAGTTTTTTTCAATCGACCACTTCTGATGGGGGAATAAACGTAAATAGAGAATACCGAGTAACAACATCTCGAACGAGAAATATGCAGTGCTTATTAGTTCACCCATAACGCCTGCAACTTTTCTCACAGTTTTTTTTTTTTGTAACACAGAAGTATTAGACTTTTTCTTCCAAGTATAAACTACCAATAATTCTAAAAAATCATCGAAGTCCATGAATGAGTTTTCGGGGTAAAAGTGGTGGAAGATACCCATGGGATACATTTGGGTCGCCCAGGCCTACAGTTTATTGGTGGAGAGCCACAATTACCTGCACGTGGGCAACGTTAAAGTTGTCTTAGGAGATGAGAACTTGAAGAGAAGTACAGAGAGTTGTCCGAAGGAAATCGGCTAAGAAAGCAGAGAACGCCTTCAGAACCACTCTCTAATATTTGTCCACCATTGGAGACATTTGCGATAAGGTTTTTTTGATCAAGGTTATTTTTATGACGAAAGAGGATATACACGAATCCAGAACGGATCTTGGATTAAAAGACTAACGGACCATCTGTTTCGTGAGCTTTTATTTCTGATGATTTTGTATTATACGATCCAGTTATCTTTGCAAAGTAGAGATACAGCTTGTTTCATAATTTTCTTAGATTTCATTTTAGATGTTTTATTCATATTAGATGGGTTTGAATAAATCAGCACTTTCAAAAATTAATCGCAAGATTAAATCTTAGCAATGTCAATGATCTGCTGGGTTTCCAGTGAACCTCTCCGTTGCGCTATGGCAGCAAAAATGAATTTACTTATCACAATCGGTCTCATCCTTTGCTTGGCTGGGGTTTGTGAGTGGTTCGTTACAGGGCTTTTGGTAGCTATTCGATGCTGAGATTCAAACACTTACAGAGTCAAAATCGCTTTTGATGAAGTTTCTACAGATTCATATAGGACGTGTTTATAACGAAAGCTGATTATGTTACACATCCTAAATTTTCAGCCAGCATCCCATTGTTTGAAGTTTCTTGGTGAAGGTAAGTAACGTTTATATGTTATGGGAGTCCCTTTTTTAGACAGCGACAAATGAATATTCAACCCCATTTGGTGGACAAGAATTAATCATAGTAGTGTTAGTAATTATTCGGAATATTATATCTCTGATTTAAGCCGTACGTTTCCTGTTTTTCAAAACGCCTTTTTACAACACTGTAAAATCTAGGATAAAATTACGTATCACACGGGCCGCGCGCTTCCACCTTTATCACACGTATAACTCGCTGGAAGCATGAAATGCATATGAGCGGTAGAGGGAATTCTGTAGTGCCTGAGTCAGTCGTTTTATCTAATTTATTTTAAAGCGCAGAAAAAATTTCTATTTGAATAACAAGTTGCATTCTATATGTTTAATACTTTAGGTTGTTGATCGATTGCTCCCCCTCCCCTCGCTCGTAGATTTGGCGATACAAGCTCGCCAAATATGTGAAACACGATCTTATTTTCCTTGCTACACTGCATTAAAGCGTTTTCTCTTAGAAAGTAAGCACAGCTTTGAAATCACTGAAAGCTACGCTATCTGGTGGTTACTATTGGTTTAAAGAAAGAGCTCTGTCCAACGAGGTGTGAAGCACAACTATTTTCTTTATCCTACAGCTCTATCGAAAGAACTGTTTGGAGAAGTAAGCATAGTTTTGAATTTTTCGAGGTATGTGCTTTCAAAAGAGTGAGGAAGGAGTTTTGCCCAGCAGACCATAAGCGAGGCAAGAAAAAGAAAACTTGAGATTGTCAGAAACATAATCTTATTTTGGATCTAACGGCTTTATAAAAAAATGTCTTGAAAATTAGCCACGTCTCTCTGGCTTGAGATACATGCTTTCGAATGAATGCTAACACCTCTATGAGAAATTCTTGTACAAAGAATGACGTCGACTACTCATTTCTCGCCGTCTAGTAAGGAAGCACCGGTATAGGCACTTCAGCGTTTCAAATAGATTAGATATTATAAAGAAACTTCTGTAAAGGTATTTTAGGCAAAAAATTGGCCATCTATCAAACGATTCACTAAACTTTCATGAGACAAGCACATCCTTGCAGAAAGGAAATCATTTCCAATTTCTTTCTGAATGAACGTTTTCTATATAATTTTCTTTGTGGTTCCGTCGTCATTTGATATCTTGAAAAATTCTTATGTTATTACTAAACTTGTCTAGGAACTAGACTTCCATAATATTGCTGTACTAACAAAGGAAGATAACATTTTGCTTATGGTGTAAGTAATCTGCAGTTTGACCTTCACAGCGCGTTTTGACGGCAGTTGTATAGTGAAATGTTGATTCTAAGAATACTCCCAGGAAAAGGGAGACTATCACTAGAGGGACTTCAGTGTATGTCTAGCAAATAGTCACCCAATTATGGAAAATCCTTTTTTCAAAGCGAAAGCTACCTTCTTTAGATCAAAACGCCACTGAAGGGTAGTTTGAAAGCACATTTGTTTCATTGTACGACTTTTTGAAGACACTTAGGTTAGAAATTTGTCGAGTATCTAGTCGGAGTGAGCCTTGATAGGATTCGTAATCAGTATTATGTGAAGCATTTCTTTGGAAAATGTGCTTACTTGTCAGCCAAATGTTTGAACCTCTCACTGGTGTTGTAGATTTTTTCACTTTCGCCTATACGCTACCATCGGTCTACGATTTACTCTTGATAGATTGAGTTTGTACTTTTGACGTTGAAGATTCGTGCTTCTGCACTTTCAATGAAGTTTTATTAAACATTTGACAGCTGTGAAATCCGATGCTTGGTCTTTGAACGGCCTCTTTCGTGCACAGTTTCGGCGAGGAGAAGAAATGCGCCTAGCTTGCGGGTAGTTTATATGTAGTTGACCTTTCAGAGAGGGTTTTGTTGGCACCTTTGTGGTAATAAATTTAGGTCGTCGAAACACTTCATCACGAAAAGATAGCGTACCACTTAATAACTCGTTTTTCCAATTAAAAAAATGACATTCTGTAACAGTGAGCATAACCCTAATTGTTAAGGCATATTCTCTGCACCTAACTCGCGAAAGGGAAACTTTCTCTTCCCACTGACCATTATTGTGATATCCATAAATGTTTATTCGTTCTACAATGAGCTTTCATCGGACGTATATATTTTGTAGGAGACATATGGTTTCATATGCCTGAAACTTACGCTTCCTCAATTACTGTCCATAGTCATCAATAGTATGGTAGGATTCTGGCGACAATATCTGCGTTGAGCAATCATTCATTCACCTATACATCAGAATTTTCTCAATGATGCAAAGCATAATACAGTGAAATATTGGCTGTTTGGAGGCTACACCTTTTCAGAGCTTTAGAAGGTCAAATTGACTCGCAATTTTCTCATACTACCGCCTTCGATAGCGCACCTTCGATAATGAATGGCGAGTGACACAAATGAATAAACAATGGATAAACAGTACCTACTAATTCGCCTAAAAACGCCTATGGCTTTTTGCGCCTAGTTTCTCAAACACAGTAGCATTTGACTTCTCTTTGCATATATGTCTATAATTAATTCGTGGAAATGAACAAAGTTTATATACAAACGATCAAAGAGGAGAAGGATACTTATGGTGAGCAGCTGGGCAAACCAAGACTGTGGCTTTCTTGTGGGTGCCCACAACAACCTGCGCGTTGTCACAGTGAAGTTATTTTGAGATGCTGGACTTCAGGGAAGTACAGAGAATTTTCTAGCAATCAAATAAAGAGTACGTAGAAAGCGCGAAATTAGTGTGCGTGTTCACTAACAAAAGTTACTTGACGTATAATGTTTATTGTAGTTCATCTGTGAATTTTAAAAAAATGAAGACTCCATATTACGACGAAGCAAGTTTGTTCAATAATTCTATGTAGTTCTGAACTACTAAAGCACACTAATGATTCATTGATGAGAGCTGTCGATGGACGCTTATTGCATGCAGTATGTATTCATTTTTTGGGCCAACTATTTATTACTTTCTAACCTCCAGTCGCCGTGGTGATTTTTAGTTATTGTTCTAGTGAAGTTCATCAACATTAATACCTTAAAAATTTATAACATAACGTTTTTCGCATAGCTTATTGCAATTTTTTTCAGGATTGAGAGAAGTTCCAATTTTGTAATGGAAATCGCAGTGTGATTCGCGCTGCGCACAGCGGTCCCTAGCCACTTAAGCGCAGGCCGCAGCGACAGTTTTGTAGTGTGTTCTTAATGTTTAAGTTCCACGCTTTTTATTGCTTTCATGGTATAACACACGAATGGCTACAGAACAGAAACTGCAATGTATTTGTCTCGGCAAGTAAGTGTCACTATAATTTCAAGTATGTTTTTGTTCGCCTATAATTAATAGACTCTCAGCAACAAAGTCTAGAGTAAGGTTTCATGGTTACCGCTACGTTTCTGTTAAGTCCATCTTATTTGACCTCCACTGGGGAAGATGTGTTTTTGCTTTTATTTAACGTATAAGTAATTCGAAATTACAGTATTTTCACTGCTTTTTTTCGCAGTGTTATTATGTTCTTATGTAACTAAGAGAATTGAGTGGTGAACAAAAACACGGCCTCAGGCGGGAATCGAACCCACGTTTCATCCTATCCGGGGACGCGTGCTCTACCACTACACCACTGAGGCACATTTGCCCGACCACTCATTCTTCTGCATCTCAATGTTAGCTATCCCCGGATAGGATGAAACGTGGGCTCGATTCCCGCCTGAGGCCGTGTTTTTGTTCACCACTCGATTCTCTTGTATAAATAGTATTCGATAGCCGAAATTAGGTGAATTTCGATGGTATATTTCATGTCTCAAACGGCTTGCTTTTTGTATTGTGGTAGTCGAAATAAGACTTTGTATCACATTCAAGGATTTCTCGTTGGGTGAAGTTCTCTGTAAACAATCAGTAAACGTTCGATAGCGCAATTTTCAACGATTCCAAAGATGTGCTAGTTTTTGGAAAACACTCCTTAATGCTCTGTAGCAATCAAAGAAATGTTGTGTTTCGCTTTCGCATTCCAATGGGCGATATTTCGCAACAGTGGCCCCAAGTCCCAGCGCTTTCTGCAACATATCGTTTATATACGAACGTGATCTTCTTTTACTGCTACAGCGTTCTATGTAGTCCATTCCAAAAATTAGCTGCATTTTTGAAATCGATGAAATTTGCGCTATTGGTTGATTGTTGATAGTCTAGCGAAAAAGCTTTGTTAAGTAGGACACAGCCTGAGTTTGAGAGACAATTTTTTCTATTGTTGAAGCGCATTAAGAAGGCCATTCTAGAAGTTCTGAAAATGAACTATAGCTTCAGATTTACCAAGATTTTGGCTACCAAATGGTTATTGTAACCACTGAATATTCAGAGAACGCATTACTTCAAGAGGTCAAGATAGGACACGGACATTCAAAAAGATCCGAAATTTGCAAAACTCAATCTTCTTTTGACTGAATCAGAGCTCTCAGGTGACCTTTTGAAAAGCCAAGTATATCGTTGAACTTTTGTGATTTAATCTATTTGATAATTAATAATTTTTCGTAAAAATTTTTCAATGTATAGAGAACTGTTTGCAGAATCATTCATTCTCGGGCCGTCGACAGAAATTTTACGTAAAAAGTCCTTGAATCTGTAGGAATTGAAGGAGTTGGGCTTATCAAGAAAACTTAATCTTTTGTTTTTCGACGTTTCCTGTCTTATTTTCCAATACTATTTCCGAGTTTTAGTGAAGTTTGCGGAAATGCGGAGCTGAAAAGGTTGGACTTTTCTTGTATGGGCATCACTGGAACCCTTCAACAATATATCTGCTTATGGATTACTGCACGAGATTGATGAAAAGGTAAACTTTATTGTTTCTCTTACGTAAACTGTTCAAGTGTTCTGAAATACGAAAAAAACATTATGTTACGTTCTCTAAGACTGCAATAGCTATTCGCGAACTGTTAGAGTCTGCGACCTCTATCACTTTGACTGAAATTATGTTATAAAGTTGCTTTGAATGGTTACGGAATTGATGGTATGATTTGCAGTCGATCCCATCAACCTGTAACGAGTACTTCTCATTAAAACTTGACTGCCCAGTTTGTCAATGACCAGTCAGTAATGCGTACTATTGCCTAGAGTGTAGTCATTACTATTATTTGTAATGTATTTATTAGTAGGTAACGTTTCTTGGTTTTCTCATATGTTCTGGCATCAGAGCAATAAACACCAATTTACTAAATAGAAGATATTAAAGCTGCTTAACAACACTGCTTAAAGTATGCGCCATCAACCTGATCACCCTTCTGCCACCTCTCAAGCAACAAATCGATACCGCTTTGTGCGGAATTTTCTGAGCTTTCTTTTGTTACCAGATTTATCCATACCTGCCGCATCATGGCCGTTGAACGAAGCCTTATCGCAATTTGCTGGAAAGAGGAGAAGGCGTGACGCCTCCTGCCTATGAACGGTGGCCGTCGAAGTTAAACAGACCACATGTCAAGTTGGCTTAAATAACAATTATGAGATGTATTCAAATTCGAGCATGGTCTTAAGAAAACACTCAAAACGAAGAGTATAATAGATTTCTTGATTTATTTTGAGAATTTACACAGTATCCTTCATAGTTTAGAGATACATCCAAAAAGTATATAGATTTGATCTTCTCAAGAAATCATGCCACTTTCTTGGAGAGACAGAGCGGGAAATCAAATCCACACTGACACCTTGGGCGAAATCCATGAAGTGTTAGTACTAGCCTTTAACACTTCGCACAGGCAACAATAAACAAATAAATTGATTTATTACAGCCAAGTGTGGATCAACGAAATATTGCTTTGTTGCAGCATTTTCCGTTGCTGCAAATATGCCATCAAGCCGCAATATGCTGATAGAGATGGTTATAAGTGACTCACTTGATATTGACAACTGGTAGTTGCAAGGAGATTGTTTAGTCATATCCCGACAATCACACATTTTCCAATTCATAAAATGATTATTATGGCCATGAATGCACAAAATCTTGTGAGATTCACTTAAGCATAGTGATAGTGATGAGAAATTGCTGCAAACGACCCTTATGAGCCTCAGATATAACATTCGTACCAGATTACCGTCACTGTAACTGTCCACTATTTGTATCATTTTTGTAGGACTGTTTTTGCTTCAAAATTTTAAAATAGCATTTATGATCCATTCACTGCCTCTCCATTCCTTCTAAAGTCAACAACGCTTTCTTCCTTTCACTTTACATGAATTTCAAAAATATCGTACGGACTGTTGGTATGCCTGAATGAAACTTGTTCGAGCTTAGTATCTTTCCTTCTATGTTCGGTGACTGACGTCTCGTTGATCTCATCTTCCTCAGAGATGTTCAACTACAGGTGATTTCGCCAAATTGAATAAGTTTAACTGCTCCGTGAAAGGCGAAATTGTTGAAATGTTGATTACCGAGTTCCCAAGATAGACTATCGATTAACCTCAGCATAGCTGAAATTGAGAAACAGCCTTGCTTATGCACTGACTCTAAAAGGCTGGTCTTCAATGAATAATTGGAAGACCTATAACATCTACGCGACTCTCAAGAAGACGAGTGTTCCCGAAATGTTCGAAATGTTAGCCACTGCACGATTGCTGTATTGCTTGTGCCGCATCACTAGACTGTATTATTTTTGTATTACATTACTGCTACTCAATAAATATTGTTACTAATGTCTCGAAACTGCTTAACAAAGGAAAGTACTGGCTTACCGAATTTGTAGGGAGTTACTACCACTTTCGGGAAAATCCATTGATTAGAACTGTGGGAATGAGTGTCTTGTAGGAGCACTAGTTGCTAAAATGTTGATTAATAGGTTAAATCACTCTGGTTTATTTTTTTACTGCTTATCTGCTCATAATGAAACATCTTAAATGTGGGACGATACCCAACGCCACAACCCTGTTCGGATAGTGACGTACTAGTTGTATGGCCGACACGATAGCCACGATTGCTCAACATGAAAGAGTGTTTAACGAGTATCATGTGAGGAAGTTTAATTATACCTTTTCATATTGTGGATATTTTCTTTTCCATGAGGTTCGCAACTTGAGTGACTATGTAGCCGCTTAATCTTTCTAAATTCTTCAAAATTCGTAATTCTATCAAGTTTCACAACAGAACTGCTATCGATGTAGTTTTTCTCGGTTCATCACTATGTGCTATAGATGTTGTATGTTGAAGCACCCTTTCATATAGCCGAGTCTTTAAAAACGTGGAAAAAATCAGGTTGAAGCGTAGTAAAGAATATCTCTGTAATGCAAAATGAAACTTTTATGAGATAGAAGAAAAGAACTGCTTATATTGGAAGCACGGATAATGACCATATAAGCCATCCTAAGTTAAAAAAAAAGTCCCGATGCCACTTTCTCTTCAGTGTCACTTTAGTAGCCCATGTGACGCAGAGGTTAGAAGTGCTCTACGTCGCACAGAAGGTCGATGGTTTTATCTCGTGCTCATGGCTCATCAAGCCTTCCATTTTCCCAGAGTCGGTAAATTGGTGCTAGACTTGCCTGTTGGGATAGGCAGCACTATGTTAATGCGTGGGTGGGCCATCGTGAATTTTGTAAGGGCCAGATATGCATGCTATTAGCTCGAACGAAATTAAGAATTGAAAATCAATGCGCGACGCATCTTTTAAGGATTGGTCAGCGCGGATAGCCTTCTCCTTTATCCTTTGCCACTTTATCACTCCATTTGATCCATCTTACAGATTTTCTCACTTGTGTGGGCATCAGTACTTTTAGCATTCATTGTCTTTTCAGTCGTTTTCCTGAATGTCGTAGATTTGTGCACGTTCATCATTATTCCAAAGATAGCCTGGCTGTGGCGTTCTGTAGGGCTTTTGTTGTTGACTACTTGAGAGTGTTAAGGGTTGAGATCAGCTTCACGCCGCGCAGCGGATCATCGTAACCATTCGACCATGCCCTCTCCCCCTCCCGCATTTGTCTTTTGCTCGACCAGAATCCTACACCGTTCAAAAACCTTGTTCCAATAACTGGTGCTAAATCCTTAACTCCACGGATTATACGTGATCGCCTTAATCTTCGTGATTATTGATTATAAATTCCTTTTTTCATTATAGTTATGGAATGTTTCAATTGGTAAAATGATAAAGTCTGTTGATAAAGAGCCTGTTGTTATAATGTCTGATATTAGCACTTATACAGTGCTTAATAGGCACGTGCTTCGTCCTTTTAGACTCCACGATAACACAGTGTCTCTCGATCAGCCGTACCTTGGGGTATACCCTTATTATAATGGTTTCGACGTCGAATAATAGATCACCTCAAGTCAGGAGACAAAATCCCACCACACTTCAGTGACCACAGTGGAGTGCTTGCAACTGATAGAGTGATCATAATCTCCTCTCGGCCGTTTGCATGAACCTTATTCAAAGAAATGCTAATCTGATAACATGATAACATGTTTGAGCCTGTTGTGACGAGGTCTGATACAATACTTCTTCAGTGAAGCAGGCGCCTTTCTAGCACTGTCTAAGAGACATAATAACAAAAGCCTCAAACATGCTACCATGTTATAAGATCAACATTGCTTTGAACGAGGTTTACACGAAATATCGAGAGTAGAGTATGCTTGCATCATTGCTTACAGTTTGTTTGTTAGCACTAGTAACCGGTCATTGATAGGTAATTGTCAAGTCACAATATTATGTCATCGGAAATGGCCTCTTGATGTGCCTTGGCAGGCGGGAACACATCAGTCAGCCTTCTCCACAGAATCTGTTACGAATTTGGAGCGGAGATGATATTTCAGATGTACCTGCAAGTAGAAAGTTGAAATGATGTACTTCTGCTTTTACTCTATCATCATTTACTGCGTCAATTTGGGGAACCTTACATCTAAGAATATGAGAGAGTATTCAAAACAAAAAGTGAAAGTCGTTTATTGCGTTTGCGGTAAAGTTCATTCTTTCTTTGCTCTCAAAAAGCGTCACACTGTTCGCACTGTAGTTCTTGTTCACTATTTCCGGTATCGTTGACTATTTCATTTGGTACTTAAACTTACATAAAATTATCCTTATAAAAAATTTCTTTTATTCGGTACTTAAACTTGTATAATATTATCCTGATAAAATGATTACAGCAATTTTGATTTTATTTTTTGATCTGTGAAGAATTGTTCAGCTGCATTTACCTCAGAGTTTTTCTTATTTCTGTTCCCTTTTTTTTTCTTGGATATGCTCCATATTCCCCTTTCTTCTTCGGTTCATCACATGCTCGTATCAAAAGTCGCACCTCTCCACCGTATTAATTTTATGTGCATAAGTTCTTTTCGAAGCTCATACATTTTTTAGCATATAACCATTAATCACAGTATTCACACGATAGTTTCTTTTTTCGTATGCAGCCCGAAGCATTTGAGCCTGCAGATGATGTGACAACTCCATCGTTACGTGTTATGAGGGAAAATAGCTAAACATTCATTATCGATCAAGTACTGTTAGTAATCGACATTTCTTGGTCTCTGAGAAATGCATTATGCAATAGATTCTATTCCACGCACCGTAGAGTTGACTGGGTATATAACTGCTTTGAATAGTTGATTCGAAGTGAGAGCGGTTTTTCTACTCATCCAAGTAGTGCATCCAGTCTTCTAGAAAATCTGTTTGCAATGAATTGATTTTGAAAAGATGAATGTTAGGTAGACTTTGGTCGCTATCTGTACCACTGATCCGTGTGCAATGCAGGTCATCTCTAATTCGGTCCTATAGAGGATTTGCCGATGATACAGAAGTGAAAACTATAACGAATTTGTGGTTCCGTCGCCGACGTTGGCACACTGCGACAATGGCTGTAAGACCATTTTAGGCACAATTATCCACGACGATTCGACGGAGGTAGTCGAATTCTGCCTTCTCACTAGCAAGAGACGTTGGTTCTTTACCCCTTTTGGACCACCAGTTGTCATCGCCATCCGCAATGAAAATCGCAGCCGGCTCGCAATTTTTGTTGTTTTCTTACGATTTTTCACGGTTTTGCAAATAATTCTGAGATTTATCGTTACGTTTTGACACTTCAAGATTTTCTTTAAGCATCCGCATGCTTTTAGCGCAAACATAACGTTAATGTTCGAATTAAACGCTCTGTTTTACCACGCAGTCGCAGTGATGTTAGCGTTCTGTCAGTTCTAATAACATATATGAAGAAAGTAATGATATAAATATAGCAGTTTTGATACATTTATTTATATGAAGTACTTAAAAGTTATGGTTAGAAGTTATGAGCGCTTGTGGCACAGTGGTTAGAGATACCTTTGCTCCGCACATTAGGTGTTCGATCTTGCGTTCATGGCTCACCAAGCTATTCATCATTCCGGAGTCGGTAAATTGGTATTAGAGTGGTCTCAGACTTGTCGAAGACAAGCAGCACTGACTCGGTGCAGAGGTAGGCCACCGCGAGTATAGGCCTAGTAAAGGCGAGATATGCATTCAATCGTCTCAAACGAAGATGAAAATTGGAGACAGAAGCATGACGCATTTCTCAGGGATTGATCAACGTCGAGAGCTTTTAGCTTTATCCTTCACTTAAAAGCTATAACAGTGGTTAACAATAGAAAAACAGTGAACATTCCGTCGGTACTTTTCTCTTGCCAGCACTTATATCATTCTTATAATCATTTGACAGCATGGACTTGCAAAATCTGTACGGTTTATTTTGTTATTTCAACAGTTTTTATATAGTCCGGGGCGCAGTGATCGTGGTTGCGATGTTGTCGCGTAGCATGAAAGCGAGCTCCATCATCTAAATCTTTCCGGCACTCAGCAATAACGCCTTATGGAACGCCAAGCAACGCCAACACAAAGGAATGCCAAAAAACATTGACCATTCAATGATATTTTCACTTAGAAGCAGGTGTAAATAGTAAGCCTGCGCCTTCCGTAAGCAAAGGTTTGGCTTCCCCCTCCCCCGAGAGAATTGGCTAAAGACGAAGAGCCTACCCAACTGATGAGACTGCCGAGGACGAAACACGTGTATCGGGCTGTACAAGTACTCACAAAAGTCCGCGCGAATGGCTTAAAAAATAGTTGCCCGGCATATTCAAATTGCAGCGTGGTTTTATGAAAACACTCGAAACGAAATGTAAGATCTATGACTATTATTGCGCTCCTTATGTGTTCTGGATCACTTCGAAACTGTTGCATTTCCAATTTCAGTCCTCTTTTCATTATCATAGCTGGTGAATTTAGCAATATCAGCAGCTTCTCGAACGAAGAAATTAGGGGTGGCTTTTACCTTAGCACAACAGTCTGAAAAGACGCGATTTCGCTAAGTTTCAAAGGTGTTACTGCACAGAATTGGAGTTAAGCTACAATACCACAGCTTATTAATAGAATATTCCATAATCAGCCTCTCTGAAATACTAATGATCGCTTCATACTATAAATAAACGTCATCAGTGATTTCAAGCTAACAAGTCACTATTTCATATGAGTTTCACTACGTTGGCAACTATTTTTCTTTGTTTGAAAGGTACAGCTTTGTTACCAGCGATATTGATGATAACGGCAACTTTGAAAATCGACTAAGCAGTTGAAAAGAAAGACAGACGCTGTAACAGACTTGTGATTTGAGCTTTTCTATGCAACGTACGTCTCACGTTAAGAAAAATTGAAGGTGCGGTGTGATCGTTTAGAATAAAGCATTTTATTGAGTAAACAAAATAATAAGCTAAGGCTAAAATAATAAGCAAGGACACCAGTATCCACATTCTCGCGATAGATAGACAGAAGAAGTGCCGAAGAGGTTTTAATGACAAATTCAATCGCTGTTAATGCAAGAGAGCAAGAGTCAATTCACACCTAAAACAAAGGAAGTTTTGAAAACTTGAGTAAAAAAAGGATATCGTCAAACATATGCAACGCAAATTAAGCGTAAAAGTCGTTTTATAAGATAGAAGAATCCACTCACTTGCAATTGATCCATTCCCTGCAGACAGATGTAAGGTTTCTTCGGACAAGAATTAGTTTCTCAAAAGCAGCATTATACCAATTAAACAACTTCTTCAAGAACAGCTGCAAGCGACTCTTCAAGTCATGTCTGTTCACTCACACTTACCTAAAAAAATCCTCAACAAATATTTTCCCTAACTGCATTAACATCCAGCAATAAAATTTGTTCTTTTGAAGCTTTTCATAGAAGAGTTATAATGCCGTATCTACATATCCAGTGGCATCGAGTAATATGCGGAACTTATGGGCGCATGTGGCGCAATGGTTAGAGATGCTCTTCGTGGCACCCGAGGTCATTGGATCGATCTTGCGTCTATGGCTCGCCAAACCATCCATCCCTCAGTGGTCGGTGAATTGGTACCAGGCTAGTTCCATACTTGTCTGGGAGGACAAGTAGATATGACAGGCCACCGCGAGTTATTGCAAAGACCGGAAATGCATTCAGCCACCTCAAACGAAGTTAAAAATTGAAGACGAATGCATGCGCATCCCTCAAGATTGATCAACGCTCAGAGCTTTATCCTTTATCCTATGTGCGAAACTTCACGAACCTCGGAGAGAGAGAGAAAGAAAATGAGGGTGTTAAACAGCGTCTCACACCTTTCGATAGTGGCGTATTAACCACTATATCACGAGACCGCTGTTCTACTATCGGTCTATCGAGGCTACAAAAAAGGTACTGATGCAGTGAGTAACCAGCCGTCGACGAATATTATAACTATATATCCAGTGAAACAGTTAGCATATGCTTACGGAAGGGGTGAAAGGAGGGTTTGACTTTCTCCCAAGGTTTAACGCTTTGCGACCGGCTCCCGTGTATGACTATTTGGTCAGTCATACTAGAAAACGGACATTAGAGACTGCCGTTAATCTTTAACTTGTTTTATGTGCTTTTTAATCCGGAAAACTTGAAACGGAAAACCAAATGTTGAAGAAGTGAAAAAAACAGACTCAGGTTCCGTGAAAAGAAGGCTCGTGTTCGCTTCAGTCGAGCTATTGATCATGTAACACCACGAGAGCGTATTCATTGTACACTTCCTATCGGATAATACACCAATTACAGGGACATAAGAAGCATTACTTCGATGAACTAAGATTATATTCACAAGGAAACAAAAAGGACTAAGAGGTTAAGATAACAAACACCGTTATTCTCGAAAAAAAAACCGAGAAAAACATAGAAAAGAAACTTCTTCATTGATAGGCAACCATAACAAAATGATCTCACATCCCTTTTTTTAAAAAACTATATCCATCTCGGCCCGCTCAAAATGATGTTGACTTTTCAAGGTCAAATCAACAAATCCGCTGTCTCTAATAAATTCTTTGGCGCTGTCAAGATTTCTTGTCAATAATTTTACGTTTCTAAGCTATTGAGGAGCGTATGTGGCTCAGTGGTGACAGGTGCACTGCGCAGCATACAAGGTCGGTAGTTCGATGTCTGGCCCATGGCCCACCAATTCGTCGATCTCTTTTGGGCTCGTAAATTGATAGCAGCTGGCTTTCAAACATGTCTGAGAAGAGAGGCAGTACATACTCCAAACAGTTGGAGGCCACAGGAGTCATTATGAAAGATAGATATGCATTCAGTCACCTTGAACGAAATTGGACATCAAAAACGAATGTATGATGCATCCCTCAGAGACTGATGAACGTCAAGCGCTTCATCCTTTGTTTTTTTTATCGCTCTATTATGACATCATGCCTTCGATAAAACTATATCGTATTACACTAACATGACCCTCTTGATTCCGCATATTCATCTTCCACAACGGTCCTCGAGTATATGACGTGCTGCTGCAGAACGAGTAGTGAAGTGCATAGTGATAGCGATGTTTCAAGAAGCAACTTAAAGTCATGTCACTAGTTCAATATCTTCTACCACAACACTCTCCTGCAGCCAATCAACTAGTTCTTAAGAAAACGCTCTAGCTTGGCAACTTCTGAGACTTTGGGAAGTACCGTTTTGACCACAAACTACCAGATTACTGAGATGAACGAAACCTCCAAGCAGCTGCTGAAGCAACACATCAATTATTCTATGGCTTCTGTGGAAGATGAAGGTGATGAAACAAATCAAACACAAAAAGTGCTGGGATTCACGGGCAGGAAATCGCGATAAGGGGCCATGTGAAATGAATGAGAATAAAAAATGGCCTGTTAAAATTATATTGTCTTCGCTGCAGTGGAAAAGTCATTGAGTTGAACTAAGTCGTTGGTCGTATATCATATAATTTTAAGTACGATTGCCTGACCTACAGGACCAATCACTTGCAGACTGTCGATACATTGAAACTGATTCGGGAACTCCGCTTGGCAATTAGATCGCCAGAAGTTCTTTTGGAAAAGAATGGAGTTGAACGAACGAATAGCTGTTGAAGACGAGGAAAAAAGCTGTTGAGCAAAAAACGCAGCGAGTGCGAAGCTCAGTACTGTTTTCGCAGTTACAGTGCATTAAGAAGGCTTTTTTAGAAACTAAGCACATGTTGGAATCATCGAGAGTTGGGCTAATGAAAGACGACCGAAAGTCTAAGAAAGAAGCTCTTTCCAGCTAGGATCATGCTAATGGTTAAACTTGACATCCTCTTCGCTGCTGTAATGCTCGGAATAGGCCTTTCTAAAGAATAAATACTTTTTAGAGACCCTGAGAGTTGAGCTATCAATCAAAAGTTTGATGAAAGCGTAAAAGGTCTGGTCTCCAAAGAGTGTAAAAGTTGGATTGCGACAAGCGATATGTAGCGAAGGAAAGGCTACATAGCATTGGATACCGCTTGAAAGCTTTTTTTGCATGCCATATAGGAGGTTGCTAATGCAATTTATTCTTTGTGATCTATTGTGAGTTATTCAGGAATGCGAAGACATGCCCTTCTGCTTCGTTGTTGATGTTTAGCTAGCACGCGACGTAATTGTCGAGTAAACGAAACGGAGCATACTCCATTGACAGTTCAGTTTTAAGTAGAAAATTTGAATTTGAATTGCAAGCAACAAGGTTTTATCGTCACTAAATGGTAGAGTATGGCGAAGAGGCTTTAATGTGCCTATGGGATAGAAACAACGCCGAGGCACTTCTTAAACCTCGCTCTTCCTGAGGAAAACAAATGCCCTACAAAAGAGTCATATTTTAGACTGCTTTTGCACATTTTTCTTCTATCTTACGTACAATTTTTGGTATCTCAATGATACCCACTCCTGGTGTTGTTTCAACAGCAATTCACCTTTGTACATTGTCACGAATGAATAAATCATCATAAACGGCCAAATTTTTATTTTGTGCTCATAAAATCTTTCGGATCTTCCTCTTTAACTGATGCCGTAGCCCGAGTAGTTGCAAAGGCAAGTCACGCGCTCTCAAGTGGTCAATAGTAGAATGAAACGCGAATCACGAGCGGTCGGGCGCTTTCCAAAAAAGCAGGTGAATTCAGAGATGAGCTGCCCAATGTTTTAGTGCTTGATTAACAACCCTGTATTCCCAAAAGTGAAATAGGTTAAGAAGTTGCAATCAAAGCGACTGGGTAATACACAGAAAGTGATAGGAGTCGCATTCAACAAGTAAGCTCACCCACTTACGCCAGGAGAAACTGGCAACCTACCCTCAAGCAACCAACTCTTACGTTCAGGGTATGACGTCATTGGCTTGATGAGGCAAGACAATAACACCAAGTATCAGCCAAACAAAACGAATGTTGACCGATTTCGACAACGCCCATGGAAGTATTGGCCTCCGACTAAATATAACGAAGTATTGTTTCTGAGGCGAATGGATTATACATGCCTCATAAACGATCAACGAAACGAAGAAATCCGAATGCTTCACTCACGTCTATATCTATTTTGTTAATTCAACTTGATGAACGACATAATTCTAGAGTTGAGCAGAGCAGAACGATCGACTTGGGAAGCATTCGCGAACAACGGAGAGATGTTGACGCGGTGCCCACCTTTCTGATGCAACGGCTTTCCCTGCCCTAAGGTATGCAGAAAAAACGTGATGGCTACATAAGCAGAATGAAAGATCACTTAGTTTATTGAACATACAGTCAAAAGTTAGATATTAAAAGTATCTTCAATCTCGCAAATGAGAAAGGATTCGATTAAAGATATGGTGAGCTGGTCACGCATTGATCTTCGACGACAAGAGATGGCCGGGAGCCGTTAGCGACTGGATTCCTCGCGATGCTAAGTAGTCCGCAAAAAGACCACCGCCGATGACTCAACTTGTTGACGAAAAGACCAAAAGAATGCTATGATTCTCAGCGAGTTCCTAAATCGAGGAAGACCCACCGGGCTACTCTAGCACGCGATAGGAAAAAATGGCAGTACTGCTGGCACCCACTCATTCACTCGGCGATCAACGGGACGACAGGTGTTACAGGTGGTAGTTATAAAACCAATTGTTGCGGCATAAGTCTTTCAGTCTGATTTTTTCCTGATTTCTTACAACAGCAAAAAGTCATCACAGTGATTTGTAATAGCAAGAAAATGAACAGTTGGCAAAATGATGCATACAACATGCGATGCCATCTCACCGATAACTCGTAATGATGTGCGCTCAGTGTGAGGCGTGAGCCACTGATGAAGAGGACGACACCTCCACTAATACTGCCTGCTGACATCGGATTGTCTCAACAAATACTTCAGACCAGTTACAATGCACCTCCGCCTGAACGCACCGCATATGTCAAATCGGATGAGGCCTACCATTCGTTTTGTCAGTGCTTTCCACCCGTTTTCCTTACAACCTTTTTCATTATACCCTTTCCTATTAATATGATACCAAAACTACTACCCTTTTCTCTGCCTGCTGTCCTAGAACCTCTATGCGACTTGCGAGATATTTTCCTGTCAAATTCATGCGATAAAATTTTTATGGTCACGTTTTTAGTCGACTTAATGCGGTTCGCCATTTTTATACTTCGGTAGTTATTTTTGTATCAACATGTCATGTGGTATTTTATGGGCAACTTAAAGAGCCCAATACACGCGTTCCGACCTTGACAGCCTCGTCAGTTCGGCAGTATCCTTCGCACTAGCCAATCATCTCGGGGGCGTCCTATCCCCCTACCATAGATTATGCGACGACGTACAATTTAGACATGCCGCCGAGTGAACTAAATCACTTGATTGACAATGTTTTACGCTCAATTGCTTTTGGCTTGTATTTGTAGAACTTCATGCTTCTCGTCTCGAGTGTTTTTTAAGACCACATTCAAAATTTCGATGTATCTGATAGCTACTTTTCAGCTAACATCTCATGTGGTCATTTACTTGCAACTTATAGAGCCCAATACCCGTGTTTCGGCCTTGGCAGCCTCGTTACGCACTGCCAATCTAGTGATTTATTTCACTTGACGGGACGTGTAAATTGTACGTCGTTGCCAGTCAAGGCAGAAATACGTGCGCTGAGTCCTACAAGAAACCCATAAAAGACCACATGACACTTTGGCTCAAAAATTACTATCAGATTTACTGAAATTTTAAGCGTGGTCATAAGAAATCACTCGAAACGAACGGTATAAATTTCACTGTGCTTCGTTCTGCTTTTTGTTCCACTCTCCATAATTATACTGAATGTTTTCATTTCCTTTAGTCTGGGTTTCCATGGATGACTGTAAGAAAAAAAGAGCCATTTGCAAAAGTATCGTTTGCGAGGCGGGTATCTTGTCGATTAACATTCGTCCGTGAAAGTTGGTCATGTATTTCGGAGGTTTTCTGCACGCGTGGACAAGCACTGTATCTTATGATTTATAGAACAGGAAAATATATGAACCTTAACGCTCTGCAACATTTCGCAGTTTTTTCTTTGCAAGTCAGATATTATTTAGGCAGCCTGATCTTTTAGGGCTCTGAGAAAGCAAACCGCCGAAACAGCTGGCAGAGTAAATTCTATTACATCAAAATCATAGTTGTGTCACAAAGAAAAAATCTTAAACTGCAGTAATTGAAACATTATATCCTTTCCTTCGCGACAAATCATTTGCCATGAGCAATTTCCAAGCCGATGATGGTAAAGCTTCTTTTGCCTATTTTTAGATTTTTGATCGATAGCTCAATTGCCGGAAATTTGAATATTGTGAGTGCGAAGCTTAGAATGGGCATTTAAAATGCTGTGGTAACCCGTAAGAAGTTGAGTTTCAAAATTGCCTCACTGGTAGTGTAGCGTCGAAAATAAAGAATTACTTGTCGGCTAGTGCGTGTGCTGGCTTTGGATTGATGTCGTGATCAATAGGCCATGCAGGCATGATTTACGTGCGGAGCGCGATGTTTGTTATTCAATCTGGGAATTATTGTCCGCTTTGAAGGAAGCTCCAAACAAAGTGCATGACGTGATACTACAAGATTTCCTCTATACGCTCATATGCTTTTTGTACTTTCAGCGCAGTAATCGCAAAAACGCGGGGCGGTTGTGAAACAGAAAACTATTTTGAAAGCTATTGCTCTCTAGAAAGGTTTTCTCTAGAAGCGAACAGGTATCGCAGCAGCCAAGGCTTATGCTTTTGAGTGATTTCCAAATTTTTATGATTACTTTTTATCTAGAGAAAGGGGTCTAATCCTTATTTGTATCCGTGTAACAGAGAAGAACTGAAAGTTATGATTCGGATATTAGGAAAGAGTAGGCAAAACTAGGTTCCAGTTTAGCATTTCTTTCCTGTCACAACTGTTTTTCCTAATTGTTACGTTTGTGTCTAAAGCGTTTATTGAATTCTACTCACTGCTTACAACTAGAAAGTCGGAAGTCCTTTTTATTCTCCTTATCCAAATGTCTATAAAGTTGATTTAGTGAAGTATTTCAAAAGTATGATGAACACAAGATGTCCCTTATGTGAAGTGAATATAATACTATTAAAGCGCAATCCAGGGGAAGAAAGAGATGAAATTTTTTTGGCTGCTTATTTTTTTGTATCAACTGCCAACAAAGGGGCGCTGTGCCCTAGTAGTTGTGATGTTCGTCGCTGCGCGCGAAGAGTCAAGATCCACCCCCTTCCCTCCCTCTCTCTTTCTCTTTCCTCTCCTCTCCGGCACTCAGCAACGACGACTATGGAACGCCACAGCAAGAGTATCCTCTAGACTGCAGGGAGATTCGCTCAGCCAGTACTTCATGCCAATTGAGAGGAGGACGAAAAACGATTTAAATGCTAGAACTACTGAGATCCTCGCAGTGAAAAAACTGAGCAGAAAAACACTTTGATGACGGATCGAATAAAGTGCTAAAAGCTACTGATAGGATATTAGTGGTGCTTGAAAGGTCGCCTTTAGTCTGAACAAAGTTATTTTTCTTCGTATTTCTTCAAAGATTCATTATTCTTTAGGAATTAGTTGGTAGTCGCGATAACTGCCTTGTGTAGTGGTGCTGGAAATTTTAGTGATGAAGCTCAAATTTGCCAATGAGCTTTCCTTCTTACACTATTACCTAATAAGTGTTGTGAGAAAATAGTTATAATCAAAATGATTTGTTTTTTTTTTCTTATTCAATTGTAATATTATGCGTCAACATGTTTCCCAAATTCATTTTTTGGTAATTTTATTAGGCATTGTCTGAGCGATTGCGTTCAGAAACTCATCTGTAAACGAGGTAACAATGATCAAATGTTAGTACAGTTAATAATCTCATGTGTTATGCAAATTGTTGAACCTTAGGAGAGCTGAGCCCTGTCTCGAGCTTTCTGAAAGCGTGCGATAACCATTTCTTTGGATGTATGGTTATAGCATCCGTCGTCGATTGATTACTCATATCATTGACACCTTTGAAACTCAGAAGGAGGGATAGTGCAACAACGGACCCGCTGATGCACTTGTGAGCAGCTCTTATCGGAAAATATGGAACTCATGTTAAACCCCTTATTCGAGAGTAGGAAAGTTTCCCATGTCACTCAACATTATTGAGCTTGCTAGCTTTAACATCATAGCGCTGATATAAAATGCACGAAAGGGAGGAATTTCTCGTTGAATGTTATTGTAGTCAGAAGGAATTGCTTTTGAAACTTTCTTCATGGAGTTGTAAAAGAACGGTCCTGGCTTGAAAAGTCTTAGTCTGCTGTTTTCAAGAAATTCATAGATTGGTTTGGTGTTTTGACAAGCCGATTCTTGTCGGGCGAGAGATTACACAATTGTTCGGGTTCTCCTATTCCATAAAGGGTATGTTATGTGTATTCTCGTTTTATTAGTTCAACGGTGTTCTTTTGCATTGTTTTTTTTACAAGATCTTTTTGTTACAAACGTGAAATAACTCTTGCGTAGCAACGATTAAATTTGGCATGGTAGCCTCCTAACATTTTTCTGCCTCTCTAATACCGAAAGTTCGAAAGTCACTGTTTAGAATCATTTTGCTAACTCCAACTATTTTCTTTTGGAACGATCTTATCGCTTTTTAAACATATTTGAGTGTGAGAAGAATTTGTTGATAGAGAAGAGTCACAAGTGCATTATGGTTATCGTTTCTACATTTGACGAATTTTCAATGTGATCAAATGCTGATGTAAAAGACAATCTTTGTTTTCCTCTCTTTTATACTGCAGCAACTATTGATATATGAAAGAAGGTGATAAGTGCAAAACTCCTGCAATTATACCATTTTCTGTTATTGCTGCAAACGTTTAGAATATTCATTGGTAAGGTCTCACATTTATGGACTTTATTCCCTGTTAATATTATACTTTGTAGGATATAAGCCTGTAAGCCGGTAAAATTCTATATCTTGTTTCTACCAAGCATGATCAGTATTTTAGACTGAGGTGAATTAATATGAGAAATAAGAAAAAACAGTGCCAAAGCAGTGCCCAGATCACTGAGCACTCTTCGGCAGTACTCCACAAGAGCAAGATTGTTCTTGCATTTAGAACCGTTATAAGGACTACCCATTACTCAAAAAGTTGGTTCATTTTTAAAAGGCATATGCACATGCCATGAACCGTTAGGGCTAGTGCTATACAGGCGCCTGTTTCACCCTATTGGAACTCATCAGTAGCACCCTCCCTTGGTTCAGCCGATCCTCTGAGACTGAATAACCCTCTATAGAGGAAATAGCGCTGAGTAATAAAGCACCCCAAGTCAGATGATGGAGTTACCTAATGTTGTGGTGACAGGAAGTCATACTTGTGGCTTTTACAATGAATCCTATGTCTAGTTCCGACCGCTTTTCTTCTGTTGAATCGGGAAAGCTGCTACTGATAAGTCCCGATATGACGGAACAGGCTTCTAATAGCAAACATGATATATCCATAACGGATTATATCGATTTGAGCGAGTCTACAAAAAAAACCGCCGAAAGTAGAGGCATTACCTAAGACGGTTTTCAACATATTGCGAATGAGGTGCCAGAGTGCCTATACCGCTATAATGAGATCGCCGATAACACACATGATCTATTTAGTTAAATAAAAATTGCTACCAGGGTGATGGATCTCACATATTAATGTAACTTGTTGGCTTAAAATTATCGATGACATCTATTTTTAGTTTGACCATATCATTCGTCTTATGGAAGCAAACTTATTATAAAAGATTCTGCCATTCGGGCACAGTATTGTGGCGCCACTTGACCTCGTGCATGAGCACATCTAGGAATACAATAGCTCTCTGCGAAACCCTGAGTTTTTTTGGATTATTGTGCTTACAACGAACTCAACCTTAATTCTTTCATTCAAAAAGCTTCTTAGACTGATAAACTCATCAAATTTCTTATCGAGTGAAGGTTCTGGAGCTGATTGTACCGCAACATTTCAAAATGGGTTAGACCTCAACGTATGTAGTAGTATTCGCAGTTATTGTAAGTAATGGTCACTGGCAGTCATAAATCTCATGAGAGAAAATTCATTTCCAGTTGAAGTCCTCTAGTTGTTGACGAATTGTGGATTGAATAATTCAGGCTAGCATAATTAAATTTATACTCTACGAATTATTTTACTTTTCTTTATAATAGAGCTGCTGGAATCTTCAGATCCTCTAAAAAAATTCCACCTTGAGGTGGATTATTAATCACAACCTTTGTTTTGGCCCTCTCCTCCTATGTCTCAACAATGTATTATTGACAGCCCATAATTTACAGAATCGCTCACGAAAATAATTACTTTCGTGTTTGGACTAACTAAGGGCAGGTAATATGCCAGATAATCATTTTTTGCGAGACGCATGCGGTCTGTCAAAGAGCTGACTTATAGAGCCCGATGCACGTGCTTTCGAAAGGGCCGTCAATTAACGTTTTGGACATAAGTTATCTCAATAGATAATGAACATATCAAAAATCTTTGACACTTATTTGAGAGAAAAAAGTATTCTTGTCAGGCTGAGATACTTTTCCGTTATTCGCTTTCTGATTGAACTCCTCAAGAAAATGTAATTTTTGGCTGTTTCTAAAATTCATAGAATTGTTCAAATGCCTAAATCAAAAAATTTAATGGTACGTTTCGTTATCTAAAATTTTTTTCTGCTGTTTCAAGGTAGCAATGAAGCCATCTCAATCTCAGAAATATAATCCACGACTCAAATTTTTTTGGCTTAAGCTGCCGAACAGATATTGAATCTTCAAGAAGTCGGCAACTACATTGTTACTGTGGTCCCAAACAGGGCACGGATAACGGAAAAGCACCCAGATTGATTCTTAAGCTTTATGGCCGACATGCGTTTTCTCTTGCGGCGCATGTCGATTTGAATAATACGATTCGTTAATTACAAATGAGGACAAGTGGAATACTTTAGCGCAGTGGATTTGTCCTCGTATATTTCTCAAGCAAAACCGATATAAAAAAATACCATCACTATTTTTGAATATCACATGAGTATTAAAGCATGATCAAAATTGTCCGCTTCTTGATGAAAACTTCCGTGGAAATGTGCCACTTGAAGGTAAAAGAGTTTCTTTCCAGGAAGATTCATAAGAAATAACTGTGATCAAGAACTAGCCTCTCTTCTTTACCTAATCTCTACTTACTCCTTCAATGTGCTTCCGCTCTTCTTCGTTCTCTCTAATTATCGCGAATTTCCTTCACTTCGACTGGTTTATGTCCATGGAAATCTTGTCCGTTAAATTTTCTAATTTTTAAGTTTTTTAAGAATTTTCTTCAACCTCTTGGAGTGGATGCATATGTACTAAATCTAATTGAGTGCTCATTGAGCCAGTAGCAGAAATACATGTCCTTTGATCAAGTATTGGCTGCGTTTTCAATTTTGTGACAATCTACACCCTCAACCTTACTTTTTGTGTTCAGACATTAGGCCATTGGTGGTGTCGAGCGCCATCAGTAAAGAAGAGCGGTTGCGGTGCACAATTTCGTTGTTTGAGAATCCATTGAAGTGAAGTCAATATGTTTGCATGGTTACTTTGAACATTAACAGTTAATCCTGCATGTTTGCATTTCAGGAGGAGTTCTACAGTAACCTGAGCGAAGAGGGTAAAAAGTAAATATGTAAAGTAGATGGACATTTTACGCTCTCTGCCAAGTTTTCAACCTTCAGCTTCCCTAATGTTATTGGCGCGATATTGCTAAGCAAATCAACATCTGTTTACACGTATGACAGCAGTCTACACTGTTTCGCTTGGAAATTTCTACATTGACTCACAGTATGTTTGTAAATTTCTTCATCGTTTACATTAGGGTCACTTCAGTGTGACTTGTATTTCCTTCTATGGTATTCTTTGAAATTACCGAAGTATGAGACTGAACTTGATACAACGTTATTTTATCCACTTCATAGATATGACTTTATATTTATACGCTCCGAACATTTTCATCATTCACATCCTGATTCAGCTCTCAAGGAGAACCGCGTTTGCTGGTTTTATTTTGAGAGTATCAATATTCTATAGCTCAAATTTCGAGAATCTCGACGGTGTACTCGGATTTCAAGAAAAAAACAACTGTCGATGAGCTGTAGCGCTAAGGATAGAATTATGTTTTACGTCTGGGCAATCTTTGTGCTTGGAAAAGCCTTCCGCCTAAATTTCGCAACTAATTGACACCTAAACTCTCGACATTTTCAATAGTATACTTTGTACCTTTCCTTCGAGTGCTTTATTAAGACCACGCTCAAAATTCAATAGATCCTTTCATCATTATTTGAGCCAACATGTCATGTGATCTGGTAAAGGCTCTTGTACAGCCCGAGACACGTGTTTCGTCCTTACAGACTCATCAGCCGGGCAGAATCCGTCGTCTGTCGATCTTTTCATACTCAGTTCTCTCGGGAGCGTCACACTCCTTATATATAGTTATCGACGACCTACACTTTACACTTTATGTCAGGTGAAACATTCACCTAACACAGAGTGTTTTCGCACTCGATTGCTAGCTGGCTGGTATTTTTATCATAATATACCGATTATATTATATTATTAAAGATCGACAGACGACGGGTTCTGCCCGCCTGATGAGTCTGTAAGGACGAAACACGTGTCTCGGGCTGTACAAGTATACTTTGTTTCGAAAACAAATTGTTGTTGCGCTGTAATGGCTACAAGAAGTTTAGACCTTGCACACGACGAGCTTTTTCTCGTCATTTAGTAGCGCAGCGCCATTCACATGTGGCGTGAGATTTTGTTCTTGAATATAGAGCTCTTTCTCAACTTTGAAAATACATTGGACACATTATGCTACTACAATGCTCGGAGATTATCAACACGCACATATTTTTTTATTATGTGGGCTTAGACTGCTAAGACTTGGGCATACATTGCTTAAGTTTATTAGCGAATTTGTTTGAAAAAAATGTGAAAGTGAAAAAGCTCGAGTTTGCAGTGTTTTTTTGCACCTCAACTTCAGAACCATGAGAATTTATGCTAGCTAATGGCAACCATCTTGCAAAGGCGAAATGGCTTGGTGCCATTTCAAATTACCCTTCATATATCGGAGCAGTAATTGCTTGCCATGCATAAGCCCTTTAATTATTTTGACCTCTGCAGCGCATTGGAAAGCGCGCGCAATTCAATCACGGTATCTGTGTTGTCGAATGATTATTGAGAATTCAGGAAAAGCGCTGTCAAAAATGTTTGAGTGCGAAACATAATCATACTTCTGATGCTTCAACGCATTTGCAAATTGTTCTCCGAAACTAGGTGAACCACCGAAAATCTCGAGACTTAAGCTGTCAAATGACTATCAAAATCTTCACATAAAAGCAGAAAACGCGTTTTCTGTGGGGTTCAAGCAAGATGTGGTTAACGAAAAAGTACCACATATACATACGTAAAATTGAAGACTACCAAGGAGGAAGGGAGCGACCAGGTGTTTAACCTTTTCGGAACGGAATATATCCATTTGGAACACAAATTTCCAGAGAACTTTCTCTCTGAAAATGAAGCTATTTTTCTAAGTTTTCAGCATTTATTGGAGAGCCTTTATCTCGTAATTTCAGTAATGTGTTTGACATATGCAAAACCTTTCTATTGCGTTGTAACAACTAACTATACTATGGGTCACACACAGCATACTATGTTTGCTCAACTGACGTCTGTGGGTGAATTTTCCTTGAAATAATGGTGGTCATTCAGTATCCCAAATTCCTAAGATTTTAACACTGAAACTGAAGTTTGAAATAATCATACAGAGCGTTGTTAGAGCATAAGAAGATCATGTTTGGCACTTGGACTAGTTATCTCACTCTCAGAACTTTGCATGGGTTTGTGAATGAGAAACGTGAAGGGCTTTGATTTGTTGAACGATAAACCAACGTCCCTGCTGTTGTTCTATAAGAAGGAACCTATAAGCCTTTTCAAAAAAGAGGATAATTCTTTGAATCAATAAAGAAAAGCGTGCGCCTCTCGAATGACCCGTTTTTTGAGAAGATAGTTGAAATCGCAACACGCAGAGTTACTTGCGTGGTTTAGGATTTTACTTATAAACTTAGGCAGTTTTTTCACACACATGAAAAATTTCTGGGTCTTCGTTGTACGTTCAAGTAAGCGAGTATATTCTATAATTTTCTGAGTAGAAACTTTTTTTTCCTTTCTCATTGCCCAATGAATCACGCTACAAAGCTCAACCGACAAGCGAATTACTTCACACGCAGAATATGATCTTCTTTCCACTCTCACTGCGCTCTGTATGAATTTTTCCTGTTAGCTTAGCTTGGCAAACATTGGTGCCCATTATGTAAAGCTTTCACGTATTGGTCCAGGGAATTATGAGATGAAAGTGCACCCTACCTGTCGACTTTGAAATTAAAATCGCTATAGTATGGTAAACAATTATTTACTACTATTGCAGCAATAAATAATGTAGCCATTAAACTGAACTCATCATAAAAGGGTTTGTTGCTACAATATGTACTGTATGCATTGACGCACATCTATCTCGTGATTAAGCTCAAACTCTTAAGAGTAACTTTCACCTCTGTATTTTCAGTTAAGAAGTTTTTTGAAAAACAAGGTTCCGATTAAGGAAATTTGTTTCGCAATTGATGAAAAAACGGCATGTCAACATGCTTGCCGAATTAATGTTGTGGAAATATTGTGAACAATTAGTAATCAATTGCGTCCAGAAACCGCAATAAAAATGAGGAAGTTCATCGTTTGACCACCACCAATAATAGTGAATAACTTCTCTCAAAACCAGTAATGTTGAGCGATAGTCAAACAATGATTACCGAAGAAAGTCTAACCCATGTATCACATTTTTCGAAGGCGTAAGTAAAATAGTTTATTCCTCAGGTGCGCCGAACAAGTAATTCGTGTCAACGACAACATACCAAACAATAGTAGAGAACATATGGACTTTGCAGGATGCCAAAACCTCAGTAGAAAGGCCACTTTTGCAATGGTATGAATTCCTTCCAAATTTGTCCAAAAGGAAGATGTGATGTTCAACTACTTGCTAAGGAGAGGATAATCACTGGCTTACCCGAACGGAAAAATTGGGAATTCACGGATACCCACCAGAGCCTGCTAACCATCGATGAGAACAAAGATGATACAGATTAGAATCATCCTCTAGTGATAGTGATCTGAGATTCACAGACTCTCGCACGATGTCATCTATACAGAATTTTCAATGAACACAAAAGCAATAAGAAAAAAACTCGAAAGATGTTCAATACGATGGATGCTATATAATCGGTTCTGAAGAACAAAAACTACCGCGCAAGCACGCTGTCCCAGCACACTTGGCTCTTGATTTTGAGTGCTCCCCTTGTGATCAATAAAGAAGATCATGAAAGCCTCCTAATTTATTAGTTACTACCAGGCATTTGAAGATCCTAATAAGTTGGAAACCAACTATGTACACCTCTGTCACTAAATAATGCCCTTGCTATGTAAATATAGTTGCTTATCTACTTAATAGTAAGTCTAAACTAGGCAGAAGCTTCTCACCAAAGCTATCATTCTCCACCAGCGCAAGCGCAGGAAGTGGAATATTCAAAACGTGTAAGTAGATGAGCAATATGTTTGGTGTTTCAAAAATGTTTCATATAGTACACATGCTGTTTAAAGCATGTTGATTGACACGCAGCTGCAAGCATATATAAATATATATATGTATAATATATATACATATATGTGTAATATATACATATATGCACGTATATATACATATATACTAATACTATATATATATATATATGTATATATACCAAGAACTAGCTACAAAAATCCACAGTGTGAATTCAAAATTTCTTTATATTTTACAGAACAGTGATTCCTTTGCTTGAGATTATACTACCACTATCGCACCAATAATGACTATGGTTGTAGTAGACTCTATTATTCGTATCCTAAACAATTAAAACCTCCGCACTCCGCAATTCCTTTTTATTTAACTGCTTCCAGCGGTGGTACGAAGTTATAAAAGTACGCACCGATTTAGAGTGGCGTGCAAAACTCTTGCCTCAAGTGGTACTCGAACCCATATTTCACGCTATCCGGCGGCGTGTGCTCGAACAGCTGCACTACAGAGTTTTGACACCGCTCTTTCCACGTTAGAATGCATTTATCTGTTAACAACAAACCGTCAACAGTATGACGGGGTAGTCGCAGTCGCTACCGACATTGAACTCAGTCACGGTGAAAAAATTGGATATTAGATGATCAAGCAGTATTCTTTTATGTTTAACCGCGTTCGGTAGTAATATGTTAGAAATGTTGGAAGTATACCCACTAATGTGGAGTGATGTGCAAAACTTTTGCGTTAGCTGAGACTTGAAACCACAACCCTATCCAGGCACGTGTCATTGTCGAATGTGGTCAGTCCCGCCTGAGTTAAGCCTGACGTGAAAGGTTTTCACATCACTCTATATGAACCTGTATAAAACTTACACATCTTGCTAACGATTGTATTTATTCCACCTCGATAAAATTCTGGGGCTCTAGAAAACTTTATTCCGAGAGAATTGTAAATCTTCCTGGTATGTTTCAAGCATTTACTATATTACCGACTTTTTTATAGAACATATGACTAAAGGATAAAGGTTAAAGCTCTCGGCGTTATCAATCCCTGATGGATGCGCCATGCATTCATCTTCAATTTTTGACTTTGCTTGAATTGATTGGATGCATATCTGGTCCTTACAATGACTTGCGGTGGCCTCTCCTGAATCGAGTCAGTGCTGCTTATCCTCCCAGGCAAGTCTGAGACCAGTCTGGCACCAATTTGACGACCCCGGAGGGATGGATGGCTTGATGAACCGTAGGCGCAAGATCGAACCACTGACCTCGTGTGCGAGGCAGAGCACCTCTAACCATTGCGCCATAAGCGCTTAAAGGACATGTGACTGTGTGCATGAAAACGTTTTCCCATAGCAAAGAGGTTTCTTTCTGCAAGAAATTAGCATTGATTATCTGAAAAATAGCGATTATAGTCGTATCAGCTCCGGTAGACCTTGCCCATTCCTTATAGTTCTTTTCCGTAAAGGCTTTTGCAGGAATCATGACAGCAGTATCTACTGAGGTAAAAAATCGCTCTTGCGCGTGGAACGTTTTAGGTAAAGGTTCTACTACCTCCTCTTTGCCCACCGATGTTGAACCGCCGTGGGTTGTAGTACAAAATTTCTTTTTTAACATTACCATTGATAAGATCTCATAACGGGTCGCTATGCAATTAGTGTCGTCTACAGTAACCTGTAATCGACTTAGCCCTTATCACCACTCTCACTTCAAAAATTAGACTCCGAAAAATAACTTTCTAACTACCTTGAACCAAGCTCTTTGGCCATCACCAAGTCATATGAAAAGAAGATATTGCGAGGAACTTTTTTTCACATAATAATAGTTCAAGAGTGAGAGATTCAACACAGATAGTCGTTTTGAAGCGACGTGCGCATGGTTACGGGTGCAATATAGAAAATGGAATAAAGAAAGCGAGTCATAGTAGGCCCAAACTTTTATAGTTGATGAATGAAATCTATTCAGCTAACGTTGTGAGATCATCGCTTTCTTCAGAGCCGAATAATTTGAGTCGATTGTCTATTGTCGTTCGTCCTAGTTGTGGTTCTCCGCTGTCGAACCTTATGGTGGATCACCGCGCTCAAAGAAAAAACTCCCTTTGGCAATTTTATCATACACAGGACGGTCACTAGTTTATAGCTCGTAAACCTGTCAACCTAGAAAAGCGTCGTTCACGTCTTTCAAGTAGTCACATTTATCTAAAACAACGGGAAGCCAGCTTCTGTTGACAATGTCTACTTCACTCTTCAGTTGAGCATGCTGAAAAGATAAACATCACTCGATGAAGTTGTAGTTGAAGTCACTCGTAAGTCTGAAGACGTTTTTGAGTGACAGACGCACACAGAAATGTACACTTTTATTTTAAACAGCGAGTTTTATCGCCTAAAGACATCGTATAAGAAAGGAGGGAGCGGGAGTGGTGGAAGTGGTTGTGATGCTCGTCGCGACGCATGTGGAGCCGAACCTCTCCATCCACCACTCTCGCGCAGTCGATAGCAAACTCTCTATAAACGCTACAGCATCGCTATCCTCAAATTGCAAGAAGTCTGCTCAACCAGTATTCCACAAAATTCTGGAGAAGAAAAAAAGCGACTGAATAATTGAACATTGGGATACGCAAAGTCAAAAAAAATACTGTGAGACATGTAATAAAGTGCTTAAACAAAGTTTTCTTTTCTAGTGTAAAGGAGGCAATTTACCAAAGAATGCATGTAGATGTGTCTGATGAAACTATGCCCTCGGCATCACCAAAAATTGTATCCCTTTCTTGAGAAGGTCTACAACTACACCAATCTAAACATAGTGCAATACCGTAACTTCTTTTTGTCCACCTCGCACCGATTCAACAATCTCATAGTCACAAGAAATATGCATATGATTCAGACATTTCACATACCATGTTGGAGCAGTTCAGCTGTTTGCTGTATTTGCCACGCAGGCGTGTTATTCAAAACTATGACTACTATACCTTTATCCGCACAATCAACATTATCCAATACAGTGACAAATAACAAAGATAATAAGAAATGGTATGGGCAATTAATTAGCATGTAATACAATGAACATTCTACATTATGGAAGACACTAAGTAGTGAGCTACGATGAATAGAGAACTACTATTATGTAATATACTGAATACTTGCCATATGGAGACTACTATAGTGTAAGACTCTGAACACGTCGTATGGAGATAGTCAAGCGAGGACTACTGTGAATAGTGAACTATACGCATGCAATACATTGAACGGTTGTCGTATGAATACGGTAAAGGGTTAGGGGCACGCACCTAGTTTTGAATAATGGTGTTTGGAAAGTTACATTTCTATGCAGAGTTCAGCAAAACGTTGAGAAGTCTTGGCACTGGACTTGGTTCGTTCAAAGAGCATATCGATCAGATTCTTAGCAGCTCTCACGATGACTGCTTCAGGCAAAACTGAGGACATCTCGCCAGGTGCTTTGCGATTCGTTGCATACAGATGTGAATTCCATCGATTTCGGTTCACCTTAAAGAGCTTGAAACTTAAACTGGGTATCAAAAAGCTAAATGCCAACGAACTGTTTCCCAACTCATCAAGCATCAAACTTCGAAAGAAAAATGCCACTATATGAGCAATACATACGGTGAGTATTGTACTACTAATATATAAAACAGTGAACAGATGTTGCATAGGGACAGCAAAGTGTTTACCTGCAGTGAATCATGAAAATGATTATTAATTGCAATGGACAGTGTGCTATAGTTATGTGATTGTTATATGCAAAACGTTGGAAACGCTCCGAAGTGGGGTCTGAAAATGAGCTCCTCAACGGTTGACTTGATGCGCCATTTCTTCGAATATATGATTATGTAAATAGAAATTTCTCCACAACCAAGTTGTATGCTAGAAACCTCAAACTTAGATGATCTGCCTTTATCCGAGTAGATCACCACTTAAACCTTTTTGAAGCACTAAACAAAACAACCACTCCTTAGTCATTTGGTAATAAGAAATTCTTTTCACATCGTAAAGCTCTTAAGGGTACCCCTTCTCTAATTGAGCGCCATCACTTACTAAACACGCCAAAATAAATCTAAAAAAGCGAGACCTATATTCTAGAAGCTCATTTTAATATACCAGCAGACAAGCATCACTGCTGAAATAGCCACTCGTTTTAAGAGTAGGTGAGAACGAACTCTCTGTGAAGATGACTGTGAGTGGGTACCATGAAGATAGACATAATCAGATAAAAAGTTCAAAATGCTACTGATGCATGATAATAATATACCGGTATGTTTTCTTCTACTTTAACGAAGCGTACCAGAGCCATACAGAAAGGATGCTGATCCGCTGTGGTTTGGAAGTGAAGTCGCAACCATCTGAGTTTAAACGCTTTGCTTACTTCGAATACTACAGCTGTGTCACGATACCTACAAATCAAAGCATCAAATGAACAAGAACTTAATTATTCGTACAACTAAATCAATGGGTACCTGACCAGAATCTCATTCATATAGTAGACAAACAGAAAAGAATGAAATAAGCAAAAAAGGTTAAGCACTAACCTAGCCGATGCTGAAAAGCTAGATGGGAAGATCTGCTTGAGCGTAGTCGTGAAAATTTGATCATGAAGCAACTGTTGAGCTCTGTACAGTCTTATGGAGAGAACCATACCTGCTTGACAATAATACTAAAATCAGGAAAAAGTTTTTAACCCCTGCAAAAAATCCAAAGTTTACACAAAGTTTCAAATTTAAAACAACGAGAATTAGTCGCTCATTTCCGACTGTTTATATGGACCTCGCTCGAAACAGTTGCAATGTGACAATCTAATAACTATATTTTACCCTTGTAAGGAGGTTTGGTATGGCACTTATAGCGTGCTAGACACGCGCTTCGCCATAAAATACTCATCGGTAGCTAGTGCCTTCCGGCTCAGCCAATCCCTCAAACGGGGATATACCTGTACCTAGAAAGAAATCGACGACGAATCAATCAAATCGCCGAATGTCGAGTGACCAATTCACCAGACATTACAGTGGCCAGCAGTCGAGCGCTCAAGGCTGGCAAAACGAATCATAGATTTAATCCAATATTTATATAGACTTCGCCAAAACAATAACAATCTGATAACAAGTACGCAATATCAACAATCTTACCACAGAAAAATGAGATCTGATTATTGAATTGCCGAAATGGCCAGCGAGGTGTAGAAAAAATGACGAAAAGTAAGCAAAGAAACAAACTTAGGGCGTTCTCCCTTAACTGAAAACTTTTAAAAAATAAGGTAGCAAAACGTGAAATTTAATTCAGTTTATATCAAGGTACGGGATATAAATGCATTTGTAGAGCAATAGTTTTGCCCACATTTTTCCCACACATCTCTTCATAATCTCAGCTTTGTGCTCATCAAGATCTCTGCATCTTGTATGCATAATATGAGCAAAAACGGCAATGCTGAAGGTGATGAAATTCCTCACAAGTTCTTCTTCCTGCAAGTGAAAGTTTTTGTAATTCAAGAACAACATTTTCATCAAGTATTCAAAACGAGGAGGAGAAATGAGAGCATAATCTAGTCACCATAAATACTAGAGAAATTTTGCCGTAATTTCCCTTGACCTTCTGAGGGATCATTCCAAAATTTGAGAATTACCTTGCATCCATAGATGAAATTGACTTAGCGCGAGTGTAGCTCTGGCCTACTTGGCGTGCCTTCATAATGGAGGGTAAGGTTCCTAAATCGGACTTTTCAATTTTACTCACAAAATTCGTAACAATCAAAATTTAAGAATGCAGCCTACCTGAACCTTCTAAAGTGATCTCACATCATTCCCGTCCATAAACATCAATATCGGCAAAACAGCTTCGTCAAATAGTGATAATGTCGAAGATATAACCTCGCAGTGAAGTGAAGCTTCGGTGCGCGAGACTTCGAACTAAAAGTATTATGTTTACCTTCTACTTCGACAATTGATCCTTAATAGACAAAACCATAATATCAATGTAATAAGAACAACATAACAACTTTGTTATTTTATTATCAAATTATTATTGTTTTAGGCGATGTCTCTTTGCACAGTTGAGAGTAAAGGCATGATTCGTTCTACTAACCAGAAGAGCTCGACTGTGGTCAATACAATGTCGAGTGACTTTGTCACTCAACATGGGGTGATCCCAATAATTTAGCGTCGATTTCTTAATAAGGAAGTTATGTCCCTTGTATGGATTAATTGAACCAAAACGCACCGTGCTACTAAGGACCCTGTATGGCGAAACACGTGTCGAGCACTGAATAAGGTAGATACCGGAGCTCATAAAAAAGCTCAAAAAATGTTGCTACAATAATTATTCTTTGAAATAAAGACCATCATTATCCGCGATCGCCCGGCAATCTGCGAGCTTCCGGATCTGTTCGAAATCGTCATTCCTTGGGTGCATCTCTTAATAGTCCTCTACGCGCACTTAGTTTAGAATAATAGCGTTTGGAAAATTACATATCTACGCAGAGTTCAGCAAAACGTTGAGAAGTCTTTGCACTGGACTTGGATCGTTCATAGAGCCAAGATAATAAGAGATGGCATGGGCAACTAACTAGCATATAATACAATGAACATTTACATTAGCGGCTCAGTGATAGGGAATGTTGATACACAAACTTCTTTCTACAAACAGTTAAATTATGCGGGTAAAATGTGATACTTCTAGAGCAAGCAGGACCACTGTTCACTCTTGAGTGGAACTAAGATAGACGGACACACTATTCAAGCAACGCTCAACCCTATATCACATAGAATAGGTAAACTATGCTGGTAGGGTCTATTGGAAGTTATACTACAACCGACGCTAAGAATTTGGATGGCAAGGGCTCAACAACATAGCGATAATCTATGGAAAAGTGGCAAACCTCAAAGGTAATGAAGTATCTTTGAGCGGTTGAAATTCACTTCAGTCGATGTAGAGAATTTCATATGTACGACAGAGTCTAAACGAACAGACTTTGAAGATGATACCTTGCACATTGTGCAACTTATCTCAAGGTTACCAAATTTTCTAACCTCCTTGAACTAACTTCATCGTGCCTCAAGCTCTATTTTTCCAGGATAACGCCAGAACAGTACTCTTTCATTTCATATACGACGGCTGACATTTCCGCTATTTCGTCTTCATTGGAGGCTGAACGTTTTATGATATTTATTCGTCACTATATTTGATATTTTATCCGTGACACATTTTTCACTCCGTGAACCCCAGTGCTGTTGGCAGTCAATTGGATTTTTGTCTTCTTCATGAACGTCGTAGAACACTGGCCGGGCACATCTCTTTGAACTCTTCAGGATAGCCCAACTAAGGCGATCCATAGAAGCGTTTTGCATTGCCTGCTGAAAAGTGTTGGAGACGGCGATCAGCCCCTCGCGCCGAGTATCGCAACCACTCAGCCACAGACATAAATATGAAGACAAATGAGAAAACTCTTGGCGTTGATCCTTGAGGAATGTGCCATGTATTCGTTTTCAGCCTTCTAACTTTATATATACCTAAGAGAATCAAGTGGTGAGGAAAAGCAGAACCTCAGACGAAGGTGCAACCGGCGTTTCTACCATACAGAGGTCGAGTGCTGCCACTACACCACCGAGGTATATTAAGACCACGATTCATATTTCAACATCTCTATGATAGCTGTCAGCCACCAGCCTCATACACGTTTTGTCGGGTATGCGATTTTGCAATGATCGCTGCAATCTTTTTGGCTACTTCTTGACACTTTAAATAAAGGCATAAGCTATGCGAATTCTATGCCGGAATGAACAACAATCCAGGTGAAATCAAAGAAAAGCAATACCGAAGGAAAAGGAACGGTTTTCTTGAATTTTCTTCTTGCCATATGTTCCAGTGGAATTGGTGGTGGAGCACTGAAACGCCCGATTCAACTGCTTAGCTTATCTCGATCTTGAGAAAGAGCTTTTCTCATTTGGTGTCCGCTACTTCTGGACAGCGGCTAACGGTGTCTGCTGCGTCGCATACTGCCACAGCAATTGCTGAGAATCTATAGATTATGGATGAGCAAAATCATACTTAAAATTACAATCACATTTGCCTAGATAAAGACACATTTTAGATTCTTTTGTAAGTATTGGTGTGTCATACCATGAAGCAGTAAGTAACTTGAAACTTAAACATTAAGACTCACCACAAAACTGCCCTGCTGCGGCCTGTGTTGTAGGTGGTTAGGGGCCACAATGCGCAGAGCGAATAACTTTGCCATTCTCATTACAATATTGGAGCTTTTCTCAGTTCTGAAAAAAAATTGTGACGAGTTGTGCTAGAGAGGTTAATGTTAATTTTTTAGCTTTGATGAATTTCGCCTATACAATGACTAGGAATCACTAACGTGCTGAAAATTAGAAAGCAACAGCTAGCCAAAAATGATGATACATACTGCGTATGAGAGTCCATCGACAAAATTCATTAATGATTCATTAGTGTACTTTAAGTGTTGAGAAGTACATAGAATTATGGAGCATACTGCTTTGTCGTCCCATGAGTCTTTATTTTCTATAAATTCATAGAAGACTACACAGTAAACATTATTCGCCAATGTAACTTTCGTCAGTGAACACGCCCACTAAATTGGCGCCTTCAAAGTAATCCTCAGTTGATTGCTTTCAAAGGAAATTCTGCGTACATTTCCTCGAGTCCAGAACCTCAAGTTAACTTTCATGTCACCACGCGCATGTGGGTTGTGGGGCGACCACCAGATAACCACAGTCTTGGTCAGCCCAGCTGCTTTACACTGGTATTCTCCTCCTCTTCCACCGCTCTGTTTATAAACTTTGTTGATTTCTGCGATTTATAGTTCATTTATGCAAAGAGAAATCTGATACTTTTATGTCTAAAGAACTGAAGCACGATAGCCATGGGCGTTTTTTAGACAAACTAGTAGGTACTGCTTATTCATTGTTTGTTCATTTCTGTCACTCGCCATTCATTAAAGAAGGCGCTTCTCGAGAGCGGCAGTACGAGGAAATTGCGAGTCAGTTTGACCTGAAGATCCGAAAAAAGATAGCCTCCAAACAGTCAAATATTGCACGGTATCTGCTTTGAGTTATTGAAAGAACTCTGATGAAGAGATATTAGATGAGGGATCAAAGCAGATATCGTCGCCCATAGTCCTACTACCCTGCTGTTGATACCCATGGAAGGTGTTCGAGGAAACGTGAAGTTCAAGTGCAAGAAACCAAGCGTCTAATACAAAATGTACATGTCCGATGAGTGTTCATTGTGGAACGAACAAGCCATTTATGGATATCGCAATAATGGTCAGTGGGAAGAGTAAGTCCTACTCTCGCAAGTTCGGTGCAGAGAATATGCCATAACGATTGAGAATATATTTTGCAAAATGAATCTCCGCGGTGGTATGCTACCTTTTGGTGATGATGAACTGTCTTCGACGACGTAAATTTATTACTACAAAAGTGCCAGGAAACTCTTCTGTGAAATCTCGACAGCATAATAAATACCCCGAAGGACAGGCGGATTTTTTTCCTTGCTGATACTGTGAACGAGAGAGGCCGTTTGAAGACCAAGAATCGTACTAGAACCATAATTACACCAGCTATCGAGTGCTTAGTAGAACCTTATTGAAGGAGCAACAAGTACCATCTTCTGATTGCCAAAAAAACAAAATTCAATTCAACAAGAGCAAATCGTCGACCGATGTTAGCGTAAAAGCAAAAGTAAAGAATCTACAATATCAGTGAAAGGTACCAGAAATTTGGCTGAAAAGTGAGCTTTCAAAGAAATACTTCAATATATGTTGATTATGAATTCTATAGAGGCTCTTTCCAACTAAATACTTTGAAAAATTGTCCCGCATAAGTCTCTTGAAAAATCGTCGCATAATGCAACAAATGCACTTTCAAATCATCCTCCACTGAACTTCGTCGAGAGAAATGTAAAAAAGAGCTAAAATTGCACTGTGATTCAAAGAACGTAGCTTTCGCTTTGATAAATAAAATATTCTCCCATTACTGAGCGAATATTCGCCAGAAATACGCTCAAGGTCTCTTAAGTAATAGTCTCATTCTCCCTAGGCGTAAAGATATCTTAGAACCAACATTCTAATATATACCTACGTCAAATTCCGCCGTGAAGCATAAACGGCAGGCTATTTACATCGAAAAGAAAATGTTATCTTCCTCTGTTAGTACAGCATGACTTAGAAGTTGGTTTTTAAAAGAAGTTTGCTATTATAAATAGAGATTCTCCATTTAACAAGTGACGACGAGGAAAACAGATGAAATTTTTCGAAACGTTCATTTAGAATTTGCAAAAGAGTCCCTTCCTGCAAGGATGTTTGTCCTATGATAAGTTAGTGCATCTTTTGATAAGTGGTCAATTTTTCCGCCTAAATACCTTGATAGAAGTTTCTTTGTAACATCTCATCTACTTCTAGCGCTGAGGTGATTATAGCGGTGCTTTTTTAACATACGGCCACTGACTATTCGACATCATTCGCTGCACAAACATTCTCATATGGTGTTAAGAAATATTTAAAAGCACGAATCCCTGGCTAGAGCCGCACGTTGTCGGCTTTTAAGAACGACCTTTTATAATACTGCAAAATCCAAAATAAAATTATGCTTCAACGACCTCGTGTTTTCTCTTCTTATCTCGCTTATGTTCCTTGGACAACATTTTCTCCTCAGAGAGCCAGTAATCTTTTCATAGCACAAATTTCGAAAAACTTAAAATATAGCTAATTTGTTGAAAAAGCCAATTTGATGGCACTTCAGGTGCAAAATAAAAGTTGTGTCTCAAGTCTCGGTGGGCAAAGCTCTCTCTTTAGTCCATTAGTAAACATTCAATAGCAAAACTTTCAATGATTCCAACGTTGTGCATTTTTTTTTTTGAAAAAGACAGCTTGACTACAGTGCAGTAAGAATAATAGAATCAAGTTTCACACATCCGGCGAGCTTCTTTATCGGGTAATCTACGTCGTTGAAGTGAGCAATCGATCCGTGGCCTAGAGTGTTAGGCATGTGGCATGCAAATTGCTATTCAGTTGAAAATCTCTCCTGCGCTTACGATGCTTTAAAAAACCGGCCACTTACGGCTCTAACCAGAGATTCAAGCGTTCAAATAATTACT
>JAHQIW010005364.1:0-16948 GCA_019055375.1 Parelaphostrongylus tenuis
CTTTGGGTGCATCTTGAATAGTCCTCTACGCCCACCGTTAAAGAGCCTGTCGCTTGAGCTCTACAGTGGGTGTATTGGTAAATGTATGGTGAAAATTCGCACACTGGAGGCAATTATGACCAGAGAAAGATGATATTTTTCACCAAGAGTCTTCTATAAAAGTCATTTTTAGCAGAAAGAACTTCCACACGTCTTATGATTCACACTTTTCAATACAAATGTTGCACCAATGGAGAAACAACGTATCGCCATTTCTTACTTCTTAATTTCTTATAATATACGAAGGTTTGATTCAAAAACACATTTCCTTTAATGGATGACTTTTTCGAGGACCTTTAAAACGTGACTTCTAATGCATAGCCGTAATAAGCCCTCATACAGCCCACAATGCTCAATTTGTAGAGCACTTCTTTGGAGAACTTTCATAGTTCTGACCAAATTTTTCAATCATTTCAATGATGCTTATGAAATTTTGTTCAAAATATTAATTCAGCATGCAATAATTCATTGAACAGGCATCGATCATTAGCAGTTTGCCCTAAGTATTAGGACTGGTCAGCATATAGCCACGTTGCATAGAATTCTGCTTGTTATACTCAACAATTCATGCGTTCTAAGTCAGTAAACATCAGACCCTAAAATAATTAGTTCTCATCAAATTATTGTCTGCAGCATTATACAGCATGATTTTTCGACTCGAATCATACAATTTGCCCAACGCTGTAATGCCTGAGAACACATCTTCGATGAGCAGTTACAAAACAAGGTAAATAAAGATACTGCTTAGATCGACCTCACCTTGTGCTTACTCGTTCAATTTTGCTTCGATCACAAGCAGTACCTACACGTCATACCAGTTTTCTGTAAGATCCAACACAAGGCCCACGACGCGGTGAGGTGACTTCCAGAATACGCTTGGATGTCGGCTGTTGAGCGATATGGTCTGGTAAATATTTGAGATGAACTTCCACCTTGAAATCGGTTAACAAACCTTTTTTCTAAGTTGTCTTTGTAGATTTTCCACGCCTTCATGGGGCACATATGCGTCATCAGGTGAAAGAAAGGCGGATGTTCCTCACCTGTAATATTAGATATTGCGAAGCAATATCGCAACGAAATGCTCTCCGCTTTTTATGTCTTCCGGGCGTATAATCAAGATAAGCAGCAATTTTGTCGGTGAAATCCACAAGCAACTTGTGCTCGTTATAACTATGCGCGAGCTTGTAATTTCCTCGTCGTCAGGTCGATGGACGGACCATGCGCTGTGGAAATTAGCACAACATCTCCTTTGTCATTCCGTCTGATCATCATTACGCCTTTCTTGTTCTGCACGGTCATTGCTTGTCTTTTCTCCAGTTGGTGTTGCATGAATTCATTAGGTAATCCTCGCCTATTCTTTCTGCACGTTCCGACCAAGTGCGTTTTTCTCTTCAACAGGCCCTCTGCAACTTTAACACTGGTATACTCATTACCGGTATAGACATGTAGGCCCTCATGTAGTAAGCCATCCATTGAGTCCATCACAAGACTGTCCGAGATTAGTCCTGCGCAAATGGGAGTTGTGCCTGCACTTGTGTATAGGATCACGTTCCACGTGTATCCTCCTAAGCCGCACAGTTTGAACAATTTTATTACGCATCTGTGCCTTTTGCTTCGATGTCAATTATGTCGAACTTGAAAATTCTTCCGAAACGGAGAAAAATTTTCTCAATAAATGACAAAAAGCAGGCCTTTCGAGGCGGCAAATGAAATCTCTGGGCGCAGCGCCATCACAGTGAGCACGGTTTTCGTTACTTAATGGAAATGTTTATTCGCTTTCAAGAAAATGCTGAAATTATTTCGATAATCTAATTCATCATGATTGCCTCGACATGGTCATATAATTTTGATGCATACATATGTCGTATGTCTGAAGAAAACTGCGAAACGGAACGTAATTTTATTTCGTTCTCACAACATTCTGTAAAAACTCTTTACAACGAAAAACTAGTTTCAGAATTGCCATTAGTTAATGCTATCAAGCGGTTGTTGAACTTTGAATGGAAAGCTATTCCCAGACCATAAGCGATCTAACAAGGAAAACCGAATTTTAAACGCAACTCTGCATTCGCTATTACAATGCACGGATCTACTTCAGAACTCGTCTAAAATGTCGTAATCGCTTAAATTCAAGCTATCCAGTAAATTCTAGAAGTATAGAGGAAAAGCTTCCTTGACAGAAGAAAGCTCGATCCCGAAAGGGTTTTTTACGTCTCCTTATCAATGACCTGGTATCGCACGCACTGTGCATCATCTTTTTTGACGAGATATTCATTGTTTTCCGGTTTTCAATCATTATTATAGCTTTTAGGTATTGTATACCCTAAAATGTATCAAAACTGATACATTTATACCATTGCGTTCTTGGTACAAGTTATTCCTATTGATAGAATGCCAGCATCGCTAAGGCCTGAGTGGTAAATAAGAGTTTCTCAATCAGATATGAACATTATATCTGCACTAAAAGCATGCGAGTGTGTAGAGAAAGTTATGAAGTATGGAACCATTGCAACAAATTCTATATTTCCTTTCGAAACGGTATAAAACCCTAATCAATTAACAAAAATCGCGCATCGGGTAGGATTTTCACTGCGTGTGGCTATTACAATTGGAGGTCTTGAAAAGGCTAATAGCTTTGCTGTTTTTGTTCTGTGGAGTTCCCAGGCCAGCTAAGCAGAGGCTTTTTTTGGATCGCCACCACATCAAGCAGTAGCTGGCCCTTGTAGATCAGAGGAAAATAACCACCTTAATACTAACTGCTTCTAAGACGGCGGCGATTCATGATAAGCTTTTGTTCTAGCTGGGCTGTTAATCATCCTAACCTCTAAGGAACCTTGTTGTCAAAACCCTCGATATTCTTCATTTTATCGTATTTTATAAAGTTTCTTGTGGCATTATGCAAGAACGAAACCCTGAAGCTTTGAATCCAATAGAACATGTATATGGGCTTTGTGCTCAGTATGACTTGCATGTTGACAAAAAAGCAGTTGGACAATTGAGATTCGACTCAAAAGAAAAAGATGATTTTTTGGGACTACGTGGTCGACGTTTGCAGATGATCCATCGAGAATCTTCAAAACGTCAGTAGTATTCTATTCAGCAGTTCCGAGGTGTTAAATATAGTATTTAATGAATACGAGTAATGCAGTACAATACAGTGAAGCATATATACAGCATAATTAATACGACAATCGTGGTGGCTTATGTTTCAAAGAAGTTCGCCATCTTCAGAGCCTGGAAAGGTTAAATTGAATCTCAGATCAAACAGTCAAAAACCTCCATAACCTTAGCAAAAGGCGTAAGAAACGAATTTTAGATCGCATAGTATAAACTTCGCTACAAAACGCACTCACCGCTTAGATGTCTTAGGCCTTTCAATTATTCATTAAAGATCTGCCAGTAAAACATATTCCAGCCCATCTTACCAATACTCAAATGTTCTTGTATCGTCTACATAACGCGTTCCTCAACGATGCATACGTAATGGAATCTTTCGACGTGATCGTTCTTTATACAAATGTGCCCAATGAGTCCGCAATGTAACCAATATACGAGCTTCTATGAGAGCACGAGAGGACCACAAACATGTATGGCTTCTTTAATAAGCAAGTCATTGCTTTCTTAAAAGAGTGCCTAAACTGCTTATTCTTTAGATGGTCGGAGAATTATTTTGCGCAGATAAGAGAGCTGACGATGGGACAGCGACCAGCTCTGACCATTGCTATCGCTTTTATGTCCAAAGTAGAGGCTCCAATAATCGATCTCCTGCCGTCACTCTACTGTAGGTATATAGATGATTGCTTTGTCGTCTGCTCAACCCAAGAGAAGATGAACAAATGCTTTGAGTTGTTAAATACTCAGTCACAGTACATAAAGTACACCCGTGAGAAAACATAAGGCAAGTTCGCTGCCATTATCAACGTTCAAGTCAACCTATCCAAGAACTCCTGCAACACAAAATGGTACCGCAAGCCAAGAACAAAAAGATTCTGGTTCACTACCTATCTTCTCATCCGTCGCACAGAAAATGTGCATTAGTGAAGAACATGCTTCGAACAGCTGTTACTGTGTGCACAGGAAAAGAACATAAGGCAGAATCCTTAAGCTTGGCGTGAAAATTAGCCATCTCTAATGGCTACAGCATGGTAAGCGCTCCTCAGGTGAGGATTAGAGAAAATTCGGCAGCCTCAAACGGAACGCCTGGCGAGGATAAAGTTTCATTCATCCTTGATTTCTGAGAAAGTAAGTGCAGCTATCAAGCGCTGTTTAAAAAGAGCAATTTTAGATATTTCGGTAGCAGTAGTTGAGATACCACCAAATACACTAAAGCGCCAATCAGTCCGAAACTGTGTGTATGAGCGCCTCTGCGAAAAGAAAGACTGCACATTGTTCAAGCTGCAGAGAAGGAGACTGTATGTGACTTAGTACGATTTACATGATACGTTGCGAGACATACGGGGATAAATATATTGGCGAACGGGTTAGACTATTGTACATCCGTGTTTAAGCGCACTAAGATGCGAAACGTAACTCCGACCCAAAAACCTCATTAGACACAAATGAGGAACAAAAGCATGAAGGGGTAGATCTTGACGTTAGATTCACGGTGCTTGCACAGAAATCAAAAACGTTCGCGCGTAAAGGCTTGGCAGCTTTTTGGATACATAGTAAAGGCCCAAAAATGAATCGGCACCATACCTCAGGCTAATCTTCCCGGCCTGAGCCAAGCACAGCCTTACTTACGCACTGACTTTAAGTGGTAGGTCTTCAATGAATAATTGAAAGACCTAAAACATCCAAATGGTGAGTGTGTTTTTGTTATAGAGTTTCCACTATGCGATCCAAAATTAGCCTCTTAAGTTTTCTGATGGGGTATGGAGGCTTCTGACTGAATGATTTGCGAATCATTTTGACCTTCCCGGGCTCTGAAGATGGCGAAGCTCGCCGAAATGTTAGCCACCAAGACTGTTGTACTATTTATGCTGTATTTATGCTTCACTGTATTGTGCTGCATTGCTAATATTCAATAAATACTATATTTAACACTTCGGAACTGCTAAACAGAAATACTACTGATATATTCCTACTATGCCGAGGTTGATTGATAGTCGGTCTTGGAGATCTTCAAAACAGTGAATTTATAGGCAGCTGAGACCAGCTTAGCATAGAAGTACACAATTTACGAACGAAGTATTGAAGTTTGTACTAAAAGAATAGCTTTTCCATAGGTGTAGTTAGAGCAAAATAAGCCAAAGGCGAAAAAATTGCCCCCTAAAGCCATCAACAAGAATTGAGTGATGTTGAAAACTAAACAATATATAGTCTGAAAGGTGTGCCGAATAATTGCATCTGAAACAATCAAAACCTAAGGCTCTAAAGCTCTCGGCGTTGTTCAATCCGTGAGGGACGCTGCATGCATTCGTTTTCAATTTTTCTAACTTCGTTTGAGGTCAATCGATGCATACTTGGCTTTCGCAATGTCCCGCGGTAGAATATCTCTGCCTCGAGTCAGTGCTGCATATCCTTCAAGACAAGTTTGAGACCAGTTTGGTACCAGTTTGGTAACCTCGTAGGTTGGATGGCTCAATGAGAGATGAGCTCGAGGTTGAACCACAACCTAGTGTGCGACGTAAGGCGCTTCCCACATGCCGATAAGTGACTACCTGGGTCAGGTCGTTGACTGTTGGTAGCTGATGGTTAGATGCGTTGTAGTGTGGAAAGCGTTGTGAGCAAAATGGGCGTCAGACGTCAGTAGTGCAAGAGCTTAGAGCACATGCTTTCGAGTAGAGAGAGAAATGTGGGCTCGTGACCGACATACCGCGAATGTTTTGTAAATCTCTCTACATCAATGGGTATTTCAAACATCATACTGCCGCTAGGAGCGGTTCAGTAAAAAGTAATTATACGTGATAATCCTTTTTTTTCTTTTGTTTCAAAGAAGACAGTGGCTCGATACGTTCAAAACACACCATTTTAGGGCATAAAAATATCTATGAAAGGTTCCTTATGATTAAAACGCAACAAAGGAAAAGCCGATCCCATTCGCTAAAGAGCAATCTTCCATAGGAGTATTAGCAATTATTTGAAAGCTGAAATATCAGGCTATCGCCTCAGATTGACGATTTTTCAAAATACTGCTTTATAAAGCTGTGATCCCCACGCAAACTTATCACAAAGTTCTCTCCGAGAGGAGCTCTTTCTTCAGACTTTCAGTAATGATAAGATAGCGTAGTGATTTTGGATGCCATTGCTGTGCTTATATCCTGTAAAGACCGTTTCTCTGCAACGTAGCAAGCAAAATAAGTTGAGTTTGACGTGTGGGGAAGGACGATCGAGGGCCATTCACGTCGCGGTGGGTGTGGCGATCACATGACTGCTGACGCAATACTTCGCTAACGAAGTAGTTCTCTACGCCTTCATAGGATCAAAAAAGCATTGGCATTAGAAAACACTACGTAAAACGTATGACTTAGCTACAGAAAGACTCCAAACACTTTTATTTTGCCATGAATTCGGACATCAATCATCATCACGATCTCTTTGCAGAAATTCAGGCCTAGGTCAGATCTTAAGAACTTTTCTCTCATTTGCGACATACAAAGTACTCCTGACATCGATCTTCAACTGCGCGCTCAATAGTATTGACAAATCTTTTATTCTGCTTACGTAGGATCCAGGTTTCAAAGCATTCGTTAAAACAAGGATTCGTTGTGTCAAAAAGACATTGAGTTGGTCCTTTGTTGTCCTCACTACATTCTCAGTGCTCTTGACTGCTTCTTAAGCTTCTCGCTTTCTGCTGCTCAACTGTGAATACATCATATTTTTGATGTAGCAAAACGTAGGCGGAGTTTTCGCAGATATTCATTCCGTTGAGCATGAATGGGACTTTCGAAAGAAATCCATTTTTAACAAAATTTGTTTTTGTTAGATTTAGAAGTGACTTTTTCCACAAGAGCTGTCGAAAATGCTCAGCATTCGCTCCGTCTTGGTGTTCTTGATATTATAAGAACAATTTCATTAGCTAATCGAAGACAGTGTTAACTCTCCTTTCGTCGAATTCTATTGTCCGCATAATATTTTGGAGGATGGTAGTAAACAACATTGACGAAAATGTATCACCTTGTCGAGCTCCTCTTCCTCCGTCGACGAAAATGTCGTTATGAAATAAAGACTTTTTATGTGATGAGCAGGAACGCTTTGGCTGTCCAGTGTTCCAATGACTGCTCTTCTTTCAAGACTATCAAAGGCCTTTTCCAAATTTTCAATATGCCTGATAATCGTTTTTGAACCATCCACGTGCTCTGTTGTGGGAAACTCATAGGGTGTAATACACGTGTTTCGGCTTTGACAGCCTCGTCATTTCGGCAGTACCTTCGTCTTAACCAATCCTCTTGAGGGGGAACCCAATGCCCTACATAGGGCGGACACCGTTGTACTGTTTACACGTGCCATTTAGTGAAAGAAAACACTAGATCGACTGTAGTACCCTCGATCGCTCTTGGCTGATATTTGCAAAGATTATACCGTTCATTTAGATTGTTCTCTTAAAACCACCTTTGGATTTTAATATATGTGGTAATTACTACCTATTCTTTCGTTTCAAAGGACTTTTCGAAAGCTATGAGTTATGTGATAAGTTAGGTCACTTTAAATGCTTGAATATAGCAATATAGAACCCTGATGGCCAGACCTAAATTTCCATAACAGAACGCATGTGGCGCATTGGTTAGATGTGCTCTGCGTCGCACACGAGGTCAATGGTTCGATCTCACGCTCATGGCTCACCAGGCCATCCATCCCTCCGGGGTCAGTAAATTGGTATCAGACAGGTCTTAGACTTGTCTGAGAGGATAACCAGCAGTGACTCGGTTCAGCGGGAGGCCACTGCGAGTTATTGTGAAGGCCAAATATGCATTCAATCACCTCAAACGAAGTTAAAAATTGAAGTCGAATGCATAGCGCATCCCTCAGGGATTGATCAACGCCGAGAGCTTTATCCTTTATCCTTTTATTTCGTTTTACAAATAGTAATTATCACATGCATTAGAATTTGAGAGTAATCTCAAGAAAACTCGTGAAACGAACGGTATAGTATTGAAAAATACCACCTTAGAGCAGTCGCATGTCAATACCGCCGATATAGTGATCGTCATATGAAAGTCGAGAGAACATCTCTTGTTTAGCTGACGCGAGGTTGGTAAATTAGTTGGAGAAATTCGGCTGACTTTTCGGCGACCCGCCTTCTCCGGAGCCTAGGCGTATGTAGTATTAGTCGATTTGAATGGTTTGGATGGTCAGCTGATGGCGTAGGGTGGGAGGTGGGGTTTCGATAACTACCACGAAATTTTCAAGACCGCATTTTTTTAGGCACCTTTTAACCGCGCTACTAATTCCGTTTCATATAAATGGCAGTTGGAAGGAAAATCTATTCAGGTGCGGAGTATTGTTCTTTCGGAACCAATTCCATTTTTTGAATATTCCGAAGTATCAAATCTTTTGTAGCCATTAGAAATGGCAATTTTTCGTGCCAAGTTTAATGTTCCTGTCCTCTTCTCCTATGCACACAATTTAAACCGTTCGAAACATGTTTTTATAAGCGATTTTCTCATGTGTGAAGGATGAGAGAAATGTAATTGAGCAAAATGCTACTGTTACTTGGTCTTCGATAGCATTTTGTACTATAGCCACTATCCAAAAGCTTTACTTGGATGTTTGAAACTGGAAGCCAGCTCCTGTTTGAACTTTCTTGCGTAAATTTTATATGCTTTGTCCGCTTATCCTTCTATCAGTGAGTGATAAAGATGGGAATTTGTAGTAATTCCAAATCAGCTAGATGTCGAAATAACGGAGAAACTTCTTCAGTATGTCTCCCTCTATCGCCCATCCTCTGAGAAGGAATATGAACTTCAATATAAGATTTAAACAAAGAATGGGTCAACACGGAAAGTGCAGCTGCTTTGGAAACTTCAGTTATCTATATAACCATATTTTGCGTGTAAAAGCATATAACTAAGTAGCGTTTCCAACGCATTTCCAAAAAAAAAAGGAATCTGTATATCCTTATTTTAACTATTATCACAGCAAAGAGGTAAAACGACAAAGTCATACTTGTGCACCTAATATACATATATATATACATATATATATATATATGCACGTTGATACAACTGAGTAAAATATCATTATACAGTACCTCTTTTGCTTCAGGTCGCTACGATTCTTTTGGATCCTTCATTTCTATGCAAATGCAAGGCTATCAAGGAAGTTTATGCAACATTTTCAAAATATACATTTCAGTCTAGAACAGGATTTTTGCCGGCTTAGCACTTTTAAATGACAATCATTGAGGCAAAGCGATGTAACGTGATGGTGAACATTGAGAATTAATTCGGAGCTCTTACATGGAATAAAAGTGTTTAAGGTGTATGCGTTTTAATGAAGGAGTCAAGTAGAATGATACATTGAGTCCTTCCACTTCGGCTTTTTCTCAGTTGTACTAGAATTGATACTCTACAACTATACGGTAGATATGAACATCGAAAACACTAGGAATCAATTTTTACTTTGAACATGAATTCTCTTTTGTTATAAGGTTCTGCATGTCTACGCCAAGCAACTCAAAATCTAAAAGCAGCTGACATTCCTTAACGTTGCCTACTCTCCCGTAAGCTGTGTTACATTCTTTGTGATTTTTTTCATTCCTTTCTTCTCATTCTAATGCTACGTTGGCTTGTGTGGCCAGGCGCTCAAAATCAAACCAGCAACCAAGTTTGTAATCCACGGCGCCTTCAAACCCTGCACTACGTTGGCTCTAAGCCAGTGACTATGCTGATATGTTCTAAATTTATAAGCTCTTATTCTTATTACATGATCAAATTAATATTATTCTTACTCCTTAACTTTGCCTTGAGACTATTCGATTTTTTGCGCTTTCCATAGATCTTTTTTGCAAACTTTTTTGAATTTGTCAGGTAAATCTATTCTAAGATAAGATTAAGTTTTTGATTTTCTCAGTGAACGGAAGTGAATGAACAACCGCTGAATAGGTGACATCACGGCGGAAGACAAGGTAAAGGAAAGCTTCTGATGGTACAGTATGAAACTTAGTCCGGCATTGGAAAGGTTATCGCAGGTTTGAAGCCACCTTAGATCTCACGTTTTACTCTTATCTCATCATTCTTGTTCTACTTTTAGTTGATGAAAATAGTTTGTGCTTACAACTTTTTGGTTTTGTTGATGCTATCTCGGCAGCGTCTTTTCCCTCCATTTTCCTTTATTCTTCATAATCAAAATAAGGCAATGACTAGCATTATTTTCTTCACTTATCGGGGATCATTGCATTCATTAGAAAAAAAAAGTAGTGCTTTATATATCATGTAGAAAGCTTGTTTACGGACTTGCCTAATAGATCTGTTCCTGGATGTGACCACATGTCGCTTCAGTTGACGTCGGTAACTCGGTAGCTGAATGTTTGCAGAATGGATAACGTGTTTTTTTTTTCTACGTAGCACATTATCCCTCTAAAAAAATATGCGGCTGCAGTTGTAAAATAACAACAATCTCCACTGTTTGTCTTCTTGTTTGCAGGATGATCAAGTTCTCTCCAAGACGTTATCTGATTGCATTGTTCACATCCGACCTCTCGTCGAGACGACTGATCTGTAAGTTATCAGCCTACTTCAAATTGCTTAGCAACGTAATTTCCCCTTGATAAAAAGCCAAAGAGTTAACTTCCCTGTTCATATTTGGCTTACGAAAACCTTTTTTCATTAAATTCGGCAAAAGATTGAAACTATTTTGTTTTCTTCGTCTAGAACTTGCAATTGCATAGACAATATAGTGAAACTTTTTCGACAATGCGCACAGATTTCGACAAACGTGCTCCAATCTTGGTCCAAGCTTACCCTCTGCAATGTCTATTATTTCAAGCTCAAAATTGCTTATGCATAAAAGGCAAAAAGCCAAGTAGAAAAACAGAATGATTACTTTGAAGAACTAGTTCGGCTCGCCTTTACTGATCAGTAATTACTATATATTTTCCAAGAACGACTATCGATTAACCTCAGCACAATTAGTGAATCGGTAGTTCTATCTTAATCAGCTGTTCTGAGGTAGTATCAATAGTGCTTATTGAGCAGTAGTGATGCAGTACAATACAGAGTGCAGTAGTGCATACAATTCGTAACTCAACTCATACAATCAATGCATGTTGTATGCGCTGCTGTGCTCTGAACTGTACTGCATCACTCTACTTCACAATGAACACTAATACTACCACCTCGGAATAGCATATCAGATTTTCATGAAAATTGTCCCTTAGTATGCTATTCAACTTTTGCTCTAATCAAACGGTACTATCATCTAAAGCAGTACTGCGGATGTTGTTGTTGAATTTACACATTCTCAGCTTTTTCTCGTATCGAACAATTCAGTGGTGATGGTGGAGACGAAACACAAGTTCCTGATTAAACAATGGGACGGAAATTCAAAATTCTCAAATGCTTCCAGAATCAGTTAATAGTGATCGCAATAAAGCAGTAATATTGTATGGTCCCACGATTTCCGTTCCATATAGACACCTATGTCAATTCAATTGCTTTTGACACTTTAAACTTATCGATCCTTTTTGACAGTGGTTCCTTTATATCTGTGCCGATTCCGGTACTTCTAGTATTCAAATCGTTTTTTCGTCCTCTTCTTGAACGCCGTCGAATACTCATTCAGCGAGTTCCCTCGCAATCCTAAAAATAGCCTGGCTGTAGCGATTCATGAGGCGTTGTTGCTGACTGCCGGAGAGAGTTGCGGGGTGGAGCACGATTCCAAACGCTCCGAAACGAATATCATAACCACTCGGCCCCGACTACTCTCAATAATTTTTGATTATTTTTGATTACCCAGGTTAACTGCGGTATATTCAGAAACCGGTCAATCAATTTATATAGCCACCATTATGTTCAATGTTATGCAACCATTTGCTGGACGAAGCTTGGATGTCTTCCTCCCAGAAGGTCAAGGCTGGAGATCAAAGAAGCCGATGAGGTCACTTTTGAAATGGTGGTAGTCTTTGAATATTTCCTCCCGCAAATGGTGCTTCAAAGGACGTCAGAGATGACATCGCCATTGAACAATATTAGGACTATACGGTGAATGTGGTATGTAATCTATCCCATTCTCTTCAAAATGTGGCGTGGCAGCTTTGCAATGTGATGCGATTGGCCAAATGCATGAAGTGCACATCGAGACATCACTTTGTGGCGATCCATTTCATTTAGACGGCAAGCTATGGTGCTACGGCAGTATTCAAGTGTTTGCTCAAGCTACTAGAACAATATCCAATCTGAACACGTCGGCCCTTGGTATGTCTACCTGAAAGCTGTTTGTTATAGTTATCGATTCAGCGAAATCGTAGGAAGATTTCTTGCTGTGTCTTGTAATCGGCATTCAATCTAAGAAAAGATTTTGTCAATGTATTCATCCTCTACATCTTGTACCATCAAAATCATATATCCAAAAGCTGATTAGGAATCTAGTGTCTGGGTATCATTAGCATGGACAGTCACCATTCCCCAATAATTTTCATATTCAAAAAATGATATTGATGTATTCTCTCACTGTTCTCATATCTGTTTCACGCTATCTTCGGTGTGTGGGGGGGGGGGGGGGGGGGGGGGGGGGGTCGATTACTTGCTGGCAATTTAGGGTATTCTCCTCATGTGTACACTCTGAATGCTGGTCAGGGGTAATTTTTCTTTGGGACCAGAGCTGATGGAATACAATCTCCTAACATTATCAGCTCAAATTTCTACTAAATCTCGTATATTAGAAGGAAATTTGCTGTGCTACTTTTGTGACCAGATTGTACACATTCCGTATCAATGTTGGACTCCGCGGGAATGGTCATTACGAGATAATTTGAAGACTACAGAGATTAGAAAGAACATTGTTTAGAAGAAGCAACGTTGTCATTTCTAGCTTAGAATTAACACGTTGGCAACGACTTTGAGATGCTGCTCGTCGCGCTTTACATACGCAGCTGCAGCAATGACGTTGTAGTAGTTTTCAAATAAAATATGAATATTTATCGTAGAAAAGTTTCGTTTGCAGTGAATGATCAAAGGCAGATGCGTAGTATAAGATGATCTTTCGGACTGTTACTGAGCATCATTATGTTATCCTATGCATATTCATTCGTATTCTGGTCAAATTTATTTTTTATCTTCATTTTATTAGCTACATCAACAACAACTCAGTCCTTACGAAACCACCTTTTCTACAAATTCACAAATAAATTTTAAATGAATGAAAAAAATGAATGAATGAACATAGAACTTCGCATGCACCCAAGAACAAGCGGCGACTCATCACACTAAGAACACGAATTCCTATACCCTACGTATTTCTTCACAGTTAATTTCCTTCAAGACAATTCTTTGTGTCTGCTCCAGTTCCCATTTCCACGATTCATTTCAGCGAGGCCATGCAGGTGGTTCACGAAGTTCATCAACACATGAGAGACATGGGCCGCCACGTCCTTTCGATGTCGGGTCAGCTGCATGAGAAATATACATATTTCATTTGTATATATGTAAGTCTGTCACAAGTATGTGGTATATTGCTGTGGAAGCTGTTGTACATTCTATGCAAAATATCTTATATGTGGGTCATGGTGGTGTTCAGAATTTGGCATTGCTCCGGCTTGAGACTCCACTGAAATTTCATGATCTGTTTATGAAGGACGTTTGATTTCTTGGGCTTGTGTCTCCAAATGGCCATTATACGATTGCCAAGGCTCTACAGTTACTGGAGCAATAGCCTGCATCTTTCGAGAGTGTCCATAGCGTCGCATATTATGCCGAGGGATCACTTCTTAGAGATCATGATCCACTTGCATGTAAGGAGCAATATGGGTCTAGATGTGAATGACAAGTTATACAAAATGAGATCATTGCTGGACTTGTCAATATAAATCGTGAGGACCCATTCAAAACATGGGGAGACGTGTGTGTGGATAAGTCGATGATGCTATTCAGAGGGCGGATTAAATTCCGCCAGTATGCACCTTGCGCAAAAAAAAGATGTGGAGTAAAGATGTCTAAACTTTGCGATAAAGGAGGGTTCACCTACAAAACGATGGTGTGCATAGGTGCTGGCTTAAACCCGACACCAAATGAGCCACTTGCACATTTTGTTGTATAGGATCTAATGAAGGATCTTCTGAATGAAAGCAGGCACCTCTTTGCCGACAACTGATACTCTTGCGTCGCCTTTGCTGAGAATCTGCTGCAAAGAATACATACTTTAGCGGAACATGCAGAAAGAGCAGGAAAGGCTTGCCTAAGGAGGTCATGGAAGGAAAACTGCGCAAAGGCGAGTGGAAAGCCATGCAGAATTAAAATGGCGCTATATTTGTACGATATGTGTATGTTGATTGTTGAATAAACAAGGTGAATAGATCCACACAATCAACAGGGATCCACATAATTTTTGATGGTCAAATAACTAGGCGTTGTTTCTGCTAAAAGTACGTTTTTAGAAATCTCTCTGACGACGAACTATCTTTCCTACCATAAAATTTGCAAACAATCAAAGTTTATTGCCAGAAAAGATAGTAAAAATTTCATTGTGAAGTTGAAACAACGCATCGTGAGGGCGTAACGTCAGTCTTCTCCTTCAGTATGACGTAGTACTGAGGTTCTTTTGGGAACCAAACTTCTTATCAAAGCGGCGTTATTCAGGTTGTCGAATGAATAATAAAAGCATCAATAAATCAGGAAAAAGTGTTATATGGAATCAGAAAAATTGTTTTTGTTGCAAGAAGCGGTATTTTTGTTGAAACATAGAAGATTTCATGAGTATTCTCTTTACTATGAATCCTTTATAGGAGCCTTTTCTATAGCATTTCTTTATTTTGCATCACAATATTATTCTGTATCGATAGTTATCTTGGAATCAAAATTTTACTTTGCAAAGCCAAGAAATATCTTGTGAAGTTCATAAGAAACGAATTCTGACTGTAATACGTACCCTTTTTCGTTGTAGAACGGGCTACAAAAGCTTTTTTCACGAAGAAAACATAGAGGGAGGTAGAAAAGCACGAATAAAGAAAGAAACGAAATTATATAACAGCTGGAAATAAGTTCTCTTTCACAATAATTCCTTATCCCGTTGAAAACTTGAATGATTTTCTGATCCGCCGCACAAGCAGTGTGCACGTGTCAACAAGCGACCTACTGCCTGAGTTTGATGACTCTGTGAAGTGTCAATAGAAAATTTTGAGGAACTGAAGGTATCATAAACGGCAAGAGGTTGTCGACCTCTGATGTTAACACTGAATAATGGCGGCATCTAGAAATGTATTAAGCAAGCAGAATATATTGATTCAGAATGGTATTCTCCTACACGACAAGCAAAGACCTCCATAATAGTTGGTGGTGTTCTTGGGAAACTTTGCCTCTCCTAAGCCCTAGTTTACTGTTTTTAGTTTTATCTTCATCGTTCCTTTTTTCGCCACATTGACAGGGTATCTTATCACTAACGATATGCTGTAGATGCGTAGTGTAATGTAAATGAGATAAGAATATTTGTTGAAGACGTAAACTTTCAACACAAGGTTGACGCTAGAAAAGGTAATCATAGGATACATCGCTTGTGAGCTAAAAAGTGTACGCAATACTCTCAACATTATTATGGTGTCAGACCACATTTCAACTGGATTTCAGAAATACTCGAAGTATCAAAAGGGTAAAAAATGATCAAATCAGGGCTAACGGAAAGGCAGAGTAAAGGTCTTCATGATGAAGTGAATTCACGTGAGTCTACGATTACAGTATCTGTGGGTGCCATACTTATCTGAGTCTCGTAGCTCTACTTGAACATTCTTTTACTTGTATTTTGCATCGTGTTTAAACATGAATATGAATGGGCACCAAATGAAATTATCTGAGAACTGTTGATTTGAGCAAAAGAATGTAGTATTTGAAGCCAACGCTGGTTCAGTTTCGGCTTTCTATGGGGCGAAGGCACTTCAAAAATACTCATAGAGATTTCCGTTTTCCTGAAAGGCCGCTTATAATGTTCGCGTAATGCTCGTTGAAAATTCTCAAGAAGGAGATTTCGTAGGATTTTTTCTCAATGCTTTGAATTTTCATATAAACAAATGACATTGTTAGGATGTTGTCATATCGATTATCCATACATACTTTGATAACAGCATCGTTACAGATTGGCGATATTCTGACTATTAAGTATGTATTCAGTTCCCGAAGGATCACTATGTACTGAGTAGCAACACCTTCGCTGCGCAGAAATTCCATGGCTACTCTTAGTTGAGTCAAAAGCAGCCGATGAAAATAAAGCAAAGCGGTTAAGCGGTTTCATATGTTCCATAATACGTTTGTTAGTATAATGATAGGCGCGTAGTCTATCGTACGGATCCGTTTCTAAATTCGATCTGCTCACTTGGTGTTGTGTAGAGTTGATGTACCGAGGATTCATAGGTGATAAATAGCGGGTAAAATTGGAAACAATTACTCGTATTCTTCAGGTCCCACTCTTCAAATAATGACGAAATATTGCTGGTCATTTGTTTGATAGGTATTTTAGAGGTATCGCGTGGTGAACTGAATCAGGAAGCCAAGAGGAAGTGGCGAAAGATTCTTCACAAGCTCGAGGTGTTGCCGCGATGGGGTCAGATGGTTGCGCGTTTCCTGACGGATGACATGGCATACCGGATTTTCGGAGGAGGGCTGGTGGGTATACAAGCCCATATTCCCTCTTTCCATATAAAGATATGGGCATATGACTACTGATGAGATTGAAGGAGTTCGTTTATATGACTTTCTCCACTTTCTTTTTGAGAGCTGTGACTGTTCCGTGTATGCGTAAAAGTGCCATCACTTCGGCTTTACTA
>JAHQIW010005368.1:0-26436 GCA_019055375.1 Parelaphostrongylus tenuis
AAAAGTTCAGAAATAAAGAAGAGAGAACGCAAGAAGAAGACAACTACAAAACCACTTGCAACAGTCAAAGATAGATGTGAGCAAAACCAATACGGAAGTAGTTTTACCGCAGTCACCGTCTAAAGTGGCCTAAACCCCCCCCCGCCCCCCCCCCCCCATCCAGGAATCACGGAACCCTATCCCACCACCGACCAAATCCCCCACTATAACAGAGGAGACAAAGGAAACCCCCAAGAGAGGATAAGGGAAAAACCCCCCCACAGAACCAGCACATTTCAATCTAAAAGCCATAGGACTCATCCAAACAGAAGTGCCAAAACCCCCCCCCAACAAACTCCCCTTCCCCCAAGAGGATGAAAAAAACCGCCCCCCAAACATGCCCCAATTCATATATCAATATGCTCTTGGTTTACTGGAATGGGCCAGAGCATGCTGTTTTTGCCAGACAAACTCGCTCACACCCACCCCCCCCCCCCATATCCCAATCAACCCCCCCCCACGGCCCACGACCCCCCCACCCCACCCACACCCACGACCCAACTGCCAACATCTACGATGAGCAACTTCAGAGACAAGATATGGCTACATATATCGTGGTGGTGGTCGTAGGAGTGCGAGCGAAGAGTCCGAAACGACTCAGTGCAGCCCTTCTGCAGGAGAACTCTTGACCTCACAATGCAAAATCGAATCGCCACATTTTGGAGAAACTGTGCTGAACTACGGTACCACATCCAACGTATAACGCCAATACTTGCTCCATCGAATTATCGTCTCTTCCTCGCTCTGAGACATGTGCGGGAGAAAAATAATGGCGACTCTTCAGCTCAGAAAAATTCTGCGACTTCTTTGATCGCCAATCTCAAACGTTCTGGAAGGAAGTATCCAAAATTTGCCCAGAAAATGGCTCTATGTATCATAATGGTGATTGAACTGCTGATTAATTGATTTCTTTAGATGAATGACAATTAAATCAATAAGAGCATCGAAATGCGAAAGAAATTATGACATAGCCCCGTGTCTCATTAGTAAAATGATACAATATTTTCAGATCTATCATCAGTTGTTTGGTACCAGGAATCCGAGAATATCTCTGCCTTGGACCGCGCATAGAAGTGTTAAAAAGTGAGCAGATTGGTCTAACGGACAGAAAAGGCGCTGCATACGGCTATCTCGACGGGGTAGACCTCAGGCAAGTATCCAAATTTTTAGGAAAGTAATAATTTTGAGAAGTTTTCACATGGTCGAAGACTTCTCAATAAGTCAGAAGGACATCAAATGCTACCTGCACAATGAACATGAAGGTGAGTAAGCTTTGTGGGTGAAGACAAATGACTGCTATATGTCAGTTTTTTGATGATTCATTCATTCATTATAATTATCTTTAGTGTTACGTACGATATGTATGAAGTTCATTTTTGCATATATTGCTAAATAGAATTTTTTTTCACGGCCAAGGGGTCAGTCCTGCAGTCTATCGAGAGCATGCTACCTCTACTAGAAATCAGCTTGCTAAATCGGATGTACCAATCCAACCAGTTTGAAGCCGAGACGTCCAAAATCTCGCGTCCGCTGACCTCTTCTTTCGCTTTCAAACTGGCTGTCTTTATGAGTTGCCTCGGCTGTTGCTTGAGAATATTGTCTTCTTCATGAATGGTGTAGAATGTTGGTCAAGACGACTTTCCTTGCAATCTTGTAGGCAACCGAGCTGGGGCGTGTTTAGGCGTTCAGTTGGTTTACTGCAAGGAAAAGTTGGGGAGAGGGTGAAACCAGCGCCTTTTTCATCTTTTTGCTTCCTGAAAAAAATATTATATGAAGGCCTTTTTTGGGGATGAATGCGAAGAAACAAATCAAATGAAGGATGAACTGGATCCCCACAGTAACTCTGATAACGAATCATGTAAATGATAAATATTTGAACGTCCTGATCTCAAAAGCAACTGCTTTCTCATGACTACTGAATCAGTAGTACTTCTCTTCAGCAGTTCCGAGGTGTTAGATATAGCATTTATTGAATACTAGTAATGCAGTACAATACAGTGAAGCATAAATACAGCATAAATTGTAGAACAATAGTGATGGCTTACGTTTTGGCAAGGTTCCCTATCTTCAAAGCCTGGAAAGGTGTCACACTGATTCGCTAATCATGCAGTCAAAAGCCTCCATAGCCTCAGTAGAAAACGTAAGAAGCGAATTTAGGGATCGCATAGTAAAAACTTCATCACAAAAACACACTCACCGCTTAGATGTTTTAGGTCTCTCAATTATTCATTGAAGACTTGCCACTTAGAGTCAGTGCGTAAGTGAGGACTGTGCCTGGCTCTAGCGGGAATATTACCCTGAGGTATGATTCGAGCTCACGCGTTCTTACGAGGCACTCCTCTTTGCGGCTCATTTTCGGGCCTCTGATATATATCCAAAAAGCTTCTAAGGCCTTTACACGCACATGTTTTTGATTCCTGTGCAAGGACCGTGAATCTACCGAAAATCTGCCTCTTTATGCTTTTCTTCCTTATGCGTGTCTAGTGGGATTTATGGGTAGAAGTTTCCCAGCTAAGTGCTCTTTTTCACGGATGCAGAGTGGTCTACTCGTTTTGCCAATGTATTCATCTTCGCATGCATCGCAAAATTAGGTAAACTGTACCAGATCTCATGCGATTGCCGTCTATGCCGTTTGGGCAAACTTTGCAATCTTTCGTTTCGCAGAAGCGGTCATATAGTCGGTTGCGGACTAATTGGCGCTTTAGTGTATTCGGTGCTATTTCGACTACTGCTACTGAATTATTCAAACCTGCTCTTTTTAAGCAGCGTTTAATTGCTTGCACTTAATCCACTAGAGATAAAGGGCAGGATGAACGGAACTTTATCTCGCCAGGCCTTCCATTTGAGAGTGCCGAATTTCCTTTAATCCTAACCTGAGGGGCCCCCACCGTGCTCTAGCCATTAGAGATGGCTATTTTTTGCGCCAAGCTAAAAGATCTCTACCTTATGTTGTTTTCCTGTGCACATACTAACAGCTGTTCGAAAGATGTTTTTTCACAAGTCCGCATTTTGTGTGCGACGTATGAGAAGATAGGTAATGAACCAAAGGTTTTTCTTGCCTGGCTTACGATACCATTTTGTGTTGTAGGAGTTCCTGTATAGGTTGACTTGAACGTTTAAAAATGGCAGCTAATTTGAATTAGGCTTCTTACGGGTGAACTTTATGTACTATGTATGTATTCATGCTGTATTTATGCTTCAATGTAATGTACTGCATTACTAGTATTCAATAAATACTATATTTAACACCTCGGAACTGCCTCAACAGAAGTACTACTGATATATTCCTACTATGCCGAGGTTAACTGATAGTCGATCTTGGGAATTACTATTGGATCAGTTGACATTACAATTAGCAATAACCATGGCAATAACCGGTCATGTAGTTGTATCATAATAACAAACGAATTACGACACACAATTTCATTATATTTCTTCCATCCTAAATCATGGAAAAGAAAGTCTGTAATCAATGTTTTGTAGACTCCTCAAACCACTAAATCTACCAATGATCAACGAGAAGACTGAGATCGAGGATCACTGGGGTGCAGTCGTAGACGTGACAGACCGTGACGGCGCGGTCGAGTTTGGCGAACGACTGAAGGTGTTAAAAGCACTCCAACTGAACAAGTATGTTCTTCTCTGACATGAAAGTTTAAAAATAGAGCTATTGATCCAAAATTCAGTCATCTGCCCTGACTTATAGCAAGTAGTAGTAAAGAATAATCATTTTATCCTAACGCTGTTTCGTTGTGAGGAAAGAGTGGTAACGATGCTCTTTGGAACTTATTTCTATGGCGCCTTAGAAATAAGTTCCAAAGAGCATCGTTACCACTCTTTCCTCACAACGAAACAGCGTTAGGATAAAATGATTATTCTTTATTACTACTTCTTAAGTCAGTGCAGATGACTGAATTTTGGATCAATAGACTCTATTTTAAACTTTCATGTCAGAGAAGAACATACTTGTTCAGTTGGAGTGCTTTTAACACCTTCAGTCGTTCGCCAAACTCGACCGCGCCGTCACGGTCTGTCACGTCTACGACTGCACCCCAGTGATCCTCGATCTCAGTCTTCTCGTTGATCATTGGTAGATTTAGTGGTTTGAGGAGTCTACAAAACATTGATTACAGACTTTCTTTTCCATGATTTAGGATGGAAGAAATATAATGAAATTGTGTGTCGTAATTCGTTTGTTATTATGATACAACTACATGACCGGTTATTGCCATGGTTATTGCTAATTGTAATGTCAACTGATCCAATAGTAATTCCCAAGATCGACTATCAGTTAACCTCGGCATAGTAGGAATATATCAGTAGTACTTCTGTTGAGCAGTTCCGAGGTGTTAAATATAGTATTTATTGAATACTAGTAATGCAGTACATTACATTGAAGCATAAATACAGCATGAATACATACATAGTACATAAAGTTTCACCCGTAAGAAGCCTAATTCAAATTAGCTGCCATTTTTAAACGTTCAAGTCCATACCTATACAGGAACTCCTACAACACAAAATGGTATCGTAAGCCAGGCAACAAAAACCTTTTGGTTCATTACCTATCTTCTCATACGTCGCACACAAAATGCGGACTTGTGGAAAAACATCTTTCGAACAGCTGTTAGTATGTGCACAGGAAAACAACATAAGGTAGAGTCTTTTAGCTTGGCGCAAAAAATAGCCATCTCTAATGGCTAGAGCACGGTGGGGGCCCCTCAGGTTAGGATTAAAGGAAATTCGGCACTCTCAAATGGAAGGCCTGGCGAGAATAAAGTTCCGTTCATCCTGCCCTTTATCTCTAGTGAATTAAGTGCAGCAATTAAACGCTGCTTAAAAAGAGCAGGTTTGAATAATTCGGTAGCAGTAGTCGAAATACCACCGAATACACTAAAGCGCCAATTAGTCCGCAACCGACTATATGACCGCTTCTGCGAAACGAAAGATTGCAAAGTTTGCCCAAACGGCATAGACGGCAATCGCATGAGATCTGGTACAGTTTACCTAATTTTGCGATGCATGCGAAGATGAATACATTGGCAAAACGAGTAGACCACTCTGCATCCGTGAAAAAGAGCACTTAGCTGGGAAACTTCTACCCATAAATCCCACTAGACACGCATAAGGAAGAAAAGCATAAAGAGGCAGATTTTCGGTAGATTCACGGTCCTTGCACAGGAATCAAAAACATGTGCGTGTAAAGCCTTAGAAGCTTTTTGGATATATATCAGAGGCCCGAAAATGAGCCGCAAAGAGGAGTGCCTCGTAAGAACGCGTGAGCTCGAATCATACCTCAGGGTAATATTCCCGCTAGAGCCAGGCACAGTCTCACTTACGCACTGACTCTAAGTGGCAAGTCTTCAATGAATAATTGAGAGACCTAAAACATCTAAGCGGTGAGTGTGTTTTTGTGATGAAGTTTTTACTATGCGATCCCTAAATTCGCTTCTTACGTTTTCTACTGAGGCTATGGAGGCTTTTGACTGCATGATTAGCGAATCAGTGTGACACCTTTCCAGGCTTTGAAGATAGGGAACCTTGCCAAAACGTAAGCCATCACTATTGTTCTACAATTTATGCTGTATTTATGCTTCACTGTATTGTACTGCATTACTAGTATTCAATAAATGCTATATCTAACACCTCGGAACTGCTGAAGAGAAGTACTACTGATTCAGTAGTCATGAGAAAGCAGTTGCTTTTGAGATCAGGACGTTCAAATATTTATCATTTACATGATTCGTTATCAGAGTTACTGTGGGGATCCAGTTCATCCTTCATTTGATTTGTTTCTTCGCATTCATCCCCAAAAAAGGCCTTCATATAATATTTTTTTCAGGAAGCAAAAAGATGAAAAAGGCGCTGGTTTCACCCTCTCCCCAACTTTTCCTTGCAGTAAACCAACTGAACGCCTAAACACGCCCCAGCTCGGTTGCCTACAAGATTGCAAGGAAAGTCGTCTTGACCAACATTCTACACCATTCATGAAGAAGACAATATTCTCAAGCAACAGCCGAGGCAACTCATAAAGACAGCCAGTTTGAAAGCGAAAGAAGAGGTCAGCGGACGCGAGATTTTTGGACGTCTCGGCTTCAAACTGGTTGGATTGGTACATCCGATTTAGCAAGCTGATTTCTAGTAGAGGTAGCATGCTCTCGATAGACTGCAGGACTGACCCCTTGGCCGTGAAAAAAAAATTCTATTTAGCAATATATGCAAAAATGAACTTCATACATATCGTACGTAACACTAAAGATAATTATAATGAATGAATGGAATGATTCATTAAAAAACTGACATATAGTAGTCATTTGTCTTCACCCACAAAGCTTTACTCACCTTCATGTTCATTGTGCATAGTGGTTGAGCATTTGATGCCTTCTGACTTATTGAGAAGTCTTCGACCATGTGAAAACTTCTCAAAATTATTACTTTCTTAAAAATTTGGATACTTGCCTGAGGTCTACCCCGTCGAGATAGCCGTATGCAGCGCCTTTTCTGTCCGTTAGACCAATCTGTTCACTTTTTAACACTTCTATGCGCGGTCCAAGGCAGAGATATTCTCGGATTCCCGGTACCAAACAACTGATGATAGATCTGAAAATATTGCATCATTTTACTAATGAGACACGGAGCTATGCCATAATTTTCTTTCGCATTTCGATGCTCTTATTGATTTAATTGTCATTCATCTAAAGAAATCAATTAATCAGCAGTCTAATCACCATTATGATACATAGAGCCATTTTCTGGGCAAATTTTGGATACTTCCTTCCAGAACGTTTGAGATTGGCGATCAAAGAAGTCGCAGAATTTTTCTGAGCTGAAGAGTCGCCATTATTTTTCTCCCGCACATGTCTCAGAGCGAGGAAGAGACGATAATTCGATGGAGCAAGTATTGGCGTTCTACGTTGGATGTGGTACCGTGGTTCAGCACAGTTTCTCCAAAATGTGGCGATTCGATTTTGCATTGTGAGGTCAAGAGTTCTCCTGGAGAAGGGCTGCACTGAGTCGTTTCCCACTCTTCGCTCGCACTCCTACGACCACCACCACGATATATGTAGCCAAATCTCTGTCTCTGAAGTTGCTCCTCGTAGATGTTGGCATTGACTGTCTGCTTATTATGTGGAGCAGTTCCAAAAACAGCATGCTCTGCCAATTCCAGGAAACCAAGAGCATATTGATATATGAAAATGGAGAAAACTTATCTTGATTGGCTGACGCGAGGTTGATAAAACAGTTGTAGAAATTCGGCTGACGTTTCGGCGACCCGCCTTCTTCAGAGCCTGGACGTATATAATATTAGTCTATCTGAATGATCGGATGGTCTTATTTATATGCTGCCTAGGTCACGTTAGAAGATCAAACGAAGAAAGGGCGCGAGATCTCGCGTGATGGTGACGCACTCGTCCTTCCGATTCATTTCGGGGTTTTGGGCGTTTATCCAAAATGCCTCAAGAGTCTTGCGCGTGGACGTTTTTGATTCTTGCGCCAGGATTGTGACAGTCACATCAAAATCCTTGTTGTTGTGTTTTTGTGCCTATGTAAACCTAAAGGTTTGGTTTATTTTATGTATAAGGTGGAAGCTCCAATTCTCGTTCACCGCCCATTGCTCTACTGCCGGTATATAGATGACTGTTTCATTGTCTGTTCCACACAAGAGGAAATGGACAAATGTTTTGAAGTGTTGAACGGACAGTCAGAGCATATCAGATTTACGCGAGAAAGTCCAAACGGGGGCTGGCTTCCATTCCTAAATACCCAAGTAAAGCTTTTGGATAGTGGCTATAGTACAAAGTGGTATCGAAAACCAAGTAACAAGAACATTTTGGTCAATTACCTCTCCTCTCATCCTTCACACATGAAAAAATCGCTAATTAAAAACATGTTTCGAACAGCTAAAAGTGTGTGCACAGGAGAGGAGGAAAGGAACGAATCATTAGACTTGGCACGAAAGATCGCCATTTCCAACGGCTACAAAACATTTGCCACTAGGGAATATTCAAAAAGTGGAATTAGGTCACAAAAGAACAATACTCCGCACCTGAATAGAGTCCCCTTCAAATTACCATTTATATCAAACGAGATTAGTAGCGCGGTTAAAAGGTGCCTGAAAAGATGCGGTCTTGAAAATTCCGTGGTAATTATCGAAACCCCACCTCCCACCCTACGCCATCAGCTGATCCGCAATAGACTCTATGATCGATTGTGCAACACCAACAACTGTATGATCTGCCCCAACGGAAAAGAGGGAGATTGTATGAGATCGGGCACAATTTATTTGCTAACATGTAAAACATGCGGGGAAGAATATATAGGCGAAACGGGAAGACCACTTTTCATCCGCATAAAAGAACATCTAGATAGTAAATCTAAAATAGATAAAACCAAACCTTTAGGTTTACATAGGGCACAAAAACACAACAACAAGGATTTTGATGTGACTGTCACAATCCTGGCGCAAGAATCAAAAACGTCCACGCGCAAGACTCTTGAGGCATTTTGGATAAACGCCCAAAACCCCGAAATGAATCGGAAGGACGAGTGCGTCACCATCACGCGAGATCTCGCGCCCTTTCTTCGTTTGATCTTCTAACGTGACCTAGGCAGCATATAAATAAGACCATCCGATCATTCAGATAGACTAATACTATATACGTCCAGGCTCTGAAGAAGGCGGGTCGCCGAAACGTCAGCCGAATTTCTACAACTGTTTTACCAACCTCGCGTCAGCTAATCAAGATAAGTTTTCTCCATTTTCATATATCAATTGATTATGCCGAGGTTTATAGAAGGTCGAACTTTTGAATTGTTGCAAGAGCATATTCTTCCGAGTGTGGAATTTGGGCTTTTGTTGGGCTATCGGGTGTACCTGCTAGTATCCTGGTCTAGTAACCTAATATACTGTCTTCTGGCTTAACGTAGTAGAACATCCTCCAGTATACCACAACCTTTTGGCATTTAACTGACTTCAAACAGGTAAAACTGATTACAACTGTATATACATTAGTGATGAGTCATCGATTACTACATTTACGACCAGAGTTATTCAGATACAATCTCCGTGTCACCGGGCAGTAAATAAAAAGTTGAAATTGAGATTTCAGTTACATTTGTTTAAGTACTAGACTATGTTCTTCTTATAGATTTGTGACAGGTCGGAATATAGCGTTTTTCTTAATTAGAATAAATCTGGAAAATTTGTAGTTTGTTAGATACAAAACTTGTTGTCATCAAGCTGAGAACATCGGATATATCAAAGCAATAACAGGCAAGGAGATCGTTACACGTGTGCTGGTCATTCATATAGAAAAGCCAGCTTTGAACGAGTAGTTGACCTCGTGTAGAATTTTCTTCAATGCACGCGTGTGCTACAAAGACTAGAGTTGCTTTAAGGTGAACACACGGTCGTCCGCACAATCCGCACCAAAGAGCTCAACATCCCTCCGAAGTAAGCCAATTCATACTAAACTTGTTTGTGAGGATAGTATTTCTCTTTTGAGAATAGGGAACTAAACATCATTAGACTACCCTAATTCATAGTATCGGTCAAATAAGCGCTAAATCGCTTTCTTGACTATCGATGGAGTCACATGCGTTGTCCATTATCTTATCGAACCAAAAATCCTCCTTAGTTATTAGATGCACCCACGTAGGAAATATGCGCTTTAATGCTGCTTATCTTTTAAATTTGCTTAGGCAACAAATACGTATGACGAAAACCATAGATATTATTATCGAAAATTCTGAGGTACCTTAGAGTGATAGGTATGTCCTGCTGGTTAACAGCCAGAGCAGCTTGGCGACGTGATCTAATTGTAGCCGAAGAGAACCGAGTAATGATTATAAGCATCCATATAAACATTGTCAGGTGAAGTGAGCCAAAAGTCTCCATGTAGCCGGCAACTGTTGGCGTGGAAATACGATTAGCCAGCTGGTTCGCGGACGGACAGCGATCACGAATGACCCCCAGCTGTGTTCGAAACGGATCTGAACGCGATGTAGAAGAACATCAACAACACTAACATCGGTGGTTTTCTCCAAGAAGCAGCTCAGAGGTTAGTAATTACAGTATATATTGAATACTAGCATTACAGCGCAATAACACACATTAATGCAGTACAAGACTACGCCGATATTTCTATTTTCGGAACTGCATATGACAAAAAAAAAAACCACTGATTTATTGCCGAGCTTGGCAATTAGTCGCTTCTGGAAACAGAATTGCCGATCAATTAAGTTGATTTCTTGAATTAGCTCTAGATTTACGGCAGCAATCCTTCTTGAGCAAGGTCTCTCGATCGTTTGTTATGGAGATCTAAGAGTGCTCTAAAGTGGCCATTTTACCAATTTTGGAGAAACCAGTATTCGTTTTGTCATTAGGAACAGTAGACAACGATTGTTTGAGCAGCATACGAACCTACATACAAAACCGATCAGTCAGTTGACGACGTTTGCAAGCTAAAGAATCAATCAAAAGAGATGCTGAACCGTGTAGGAAATATGAAAATCGAGTATCCAAAGAACCTGGGCAACCAAGCTGCCATCGTTGTTTTCACACCGACTTTGTTGATGGGTCGATACGGAAGCTTAAGGACGTTAAGTAGGCCTATGTTTTATCAATGTTTTAGTACGTGAATTTTGTCATAAGAAGTTTGAAGATTCTAAGATTTAGAAAAGAGATGGAATAGGCAACTTTTCGATCACATTTGGACTTGCTCCATAAAGTTCAGGAAAGTATTCGTCGAAACACTTCAATGTGTATCACATAGTGAAAAATGCTGGTTTTCAACAACTATTAGCATTTATTTTAATAACTTGAATAGCTGAGGGATTTGCAACATGATAAATTAGTAGAAAATATAGATACTGTGGAAGAGTTTTTAATTCTTGCCTGGCGCAACAAGCGGCAAGATCGCTCGGCGAGCGCGGGCGCTGCAATGACAATGTGGTAGTCTTCTGTTGAAATTTATATTTCTAATTTTTTATCACTAATGAGACTTTGATCGTCACTTAGAGAAAAAATATGATAGAAGAGACTTCAGTAGAGCTATTTTTGGTTGAATTCTGTTAAAACAATCAAAAATCAATGAGTTGTGCGTTAAAATTGATAGTGCTCATTACAATGAGATGCCACTTCGCCAATAATTTCAGGATACTTTTATTACTAGTGGATTTGAGAAGTTGGGATCTCTATAGAATTATAGCAGAAACATTGTTCTATTGTCCTTCGAATGAAAACTTTCATAAAGCCATTTCTAGCTAGCTATGAATGATATCTCATCGCTGCAACCTGGAAATGATGCCATGTTTTTTTTTTTGAAGCACCACAATTTTAGAAGCGAAAATCAACTGCCTACCATAACGTCTTCTTCCAAACTTTTATTGAACAATTTTATGCTTTATCATTTAAATTTATCCATACTTCACTCATATTTTTCACTCATCTCTTATGTCAAGAGCAACTCACCTTCACTGATTGATGCGAATAATCGTCAGATATCCTTTCATCATTATTTGAGCCAACATGTCTGTGGTCTGGTAATGGCTCTTGTACAGCCCGAGACACGTGTTTCGTCCTTACAGACTCGTCAGTCGGGCAGAACGCGTCGTCTTTCGATATTTTTATAGTCAGTTCTCTCGGGAGCGTCACACTCCTTATATATAGTTATCGACGACGTTACGCTTTACACTATATGTCAGGTGAAACATTCACCTAACACAGAGTGCTGTGCACTCGATTGCTCATTGGCCGGTACTTCTATCATAATTATACCTTTATCTCGAGTGCTTTGTTTAGACCACGCTCAAATTTCAATATATCCTTTATGAGTCTGTAAGGACGAAACACGTGTCTCGGGCTGTACAAGAGCCCTTACCAGACCACATGACATGTTGGCTCAAATAATGATGAAAGGATATATTGAAAATTGAGCGTGGTCTAAACAAAGCACTCGAATAAGGTATAATCGTCAGATAATTAGTGATCAACATAATATCGTCAAATAATCAATCATTTGATCATACTGTATTTCCAATACCAAATATTACAACATTGACTTTTAGTTTTAATTAATTTTGTTCCATGCAATGCCTTAGAGTCATCACTATGGTTGAGAATTGTAGGTTCACGAATAGTTGGCCAAAAATAGTGCTACGCACTGCATACGATGCCACTTCTTCGCTTACTCTTTCAAATCTTCGCGATAAATGTATTCAAGGAGTGGCAACTTTCATAAAAATATAGAAAAGACATTGTTCTATCTTTCTACAAATACTTGTAGTATCTTGTGTATTGTACTCTGGACATCGTTCATCAAGGCTACTCTTGTCACTGCTCTTAGGCACTAATTCAGGTGCTCTCTACATTTGTTTCCTGAGTATGCAGCTTTCGTCTTAAAAAGTACGAATTTTTAGAACAACTGAGGTTATTTCACCAAAGACATTCCAAGAAAACTCTATAGCCATATTCAATCTTATTCTGGCTACAAATTTAGTTTGGAGTAAAAGTCTTACTAAATGATACCTAAAAAAGTCGCTGTAAGGATTAGACAAAGGGTTAAATACTGAACGCAAAACGTAATCATCATTTGTAGGGAGAAGGTAGCATTAATGTCCTTCCAGAAATTAGGCTTAGAGCTGAATTCAGCATTTCCCGTCTATTGAATGAATTCTATCAATCCGGAAAAACGCTCAGCTGGGTAAAAAAAGCAATGAACACGAACATATTCAACAGAGGTCAACTACATTCAACACAATTTGATGACGGAAAGTAGATATTTCAAAGGGAATTGGACTTCGTTTTCACAAAAAATACGTTCTTATAAGTTCCGTAGCGGAGTGGAAGTACGTGTCCCCTATAGGGATGAAACGCTTGTCCAAATTCCGCTTGAGATTGAATTTTTGATTACCACTCTAGTTTCTAACGCAAGTTCTTCCAATAGAAATTTACCTTTATAGCGATAAAGTGGTTCTTTTATGTTAGCCGCCAATCGATGAACAAACGATCCCTTTCGCTGAACAAGAACTTCTTAAGGAATGTCAGTAATCACTCAGAATATTTCGGGCTACTGCGTTCGTGTGTCCACTTTTTAAAACGCTTCCTTATAGCAATGTAGCATTCAAATTTGAGGGTACTTTTCCGTTGTCCGCACCTTAGTCGATCCTCCAGAAAACTTATTTTTAGTCGTCTTCAATGTTCAAATAATCATTTGACAGCTTTAGTTTAAAGAATGTGAATTTTTGAATTTATCTACAAAACCGCTTCACTTTTATGCTGAATCAGCAGAAATAAATCTTGTTTCCACTCGAACATTGTCGCTGACCAAGAATTTTTGTCAGAGTTTTGACAACCGATCAATGCATCAAGTCTCAGGAATTCCAGCATTGTAATTATTTTTCAAGAGGATTTCTTAGTGCGATGTAACAGCCAAGAGAAAAATGGGTTTCGCACTCGGCGCGCACAGGTGTGTCCAACCGAAGCGGCTATGCTTGTAACATCGACCAAAAAGTCTATGGACCAAAAGCAAGCCTCATTCGATGACCTTTCTTGCACAGACGTTCGATTCGTAACGCGCCATGGTTATGTAGGAACATGACTGTGTCTTTCTTAGTACTTGATAAAGCATGAAGGCTCATAACTGAGAGAACTCGATGAAGTAGAAAACAATAATTGAAAAGCAATCGATGTGCAACGGACTGGTGTCGCTTGTTGCGAAATCTTATTCACATGCCGCACCGCCAAGGAGTAGTCGCTTGAAGTCGATGTCGCGCTGCGTGACCTAGCATTCATTTGGCTACTACAGCGCAATAAAAAATCCTTTTCAAAATCAACATCATATTGGAATTCTTGAGGTTTGATTTATCGACCAGGCACTAGAAGTCTGAAGAAAAAGCTTTGGGTGAGCGAAAAAGTTCCGCTTACAATTCTATGAAGGACATACTATGAGTCGTTTCATAGCAATGCAACACGGAACCAAATGATCTCAATTCGATAATATAATAGATATATTACTTGTGAGGCAAGAAACGATGGAGACAACAACGATTTTGAGGGATCAGGAGCTGGCCAAACAGTGTTCCTGCGAGAGCAATGGTGGGCTATTAACAGTCTTGAGGTGACGCTATCAGGGTGACATCAACGACCGTTCGGATGATGCTCGACGTCTGAATCGACTGTAGAGGTTGACGGTAGCTGTGTGTCCGCCTATTGCCATTATGCTGTGGTCAAAGATTATCCGTTGGACCATTTGCTCTCACAGCAAACGTCCATTGGCGTTTTGCCTAAAAGATCTAATATTTCAATTTATAGAAGAAAGAAAGCAAAGCTCTCATGAGAGAGCTTTGACATATGCTATATGTTAAAAATACGCCTGACTTCGGCAACTTATATTAGTAAAAAGGCCAAAAAAAACTTAGGGATCGCCCAAACTGCTGCCTATTACGGCTGCTGCGATGACAAGTACTCTTTAAACGAATAGTATCTCTCTTGATTTCAAATCATCAGTCAAATCAAATCATCAAATCAATAGTATCTCTTTTGTTTTCGAATCGGCGAACGTTCACAACATAAAGTATAAAGGATAAAGCTCTCGGCGTTGATCCTTCCCTAAGGGATGCGCCATGCCTTCGCCTTCAATGTTTAACTTCGTTTCAGGTGATTGAATACATATCTGACCTTTACAATGACTCGCAGTTGCCTTCAGCTGAACCGAATCAGTGCTGCTTATCCTCCCACACAAGTCTGAGACCAGTTTTGCTACCAATTTACCAAATCGGAGGGATGGATGGCTTGGTGAGCCATGTGCGCGAGATCGAACCATAGACCATGTGTGCGACGCAGAGCACCTCTAACCACTGCACCAGATGCCCTCTTCACAACATAAAAAGGTATAATCAAATTCCTCCTCAGCAAAAGTCTAGAACTATGAGCTGTCGTAAGAAAACGCTTGAAAAACATGGAATATTTCAAATGAAAATAGAATTAGCGAGATTGAATTATAAAAAAAACGAAACAAATCAAACGATATCAAAGACCTCGTCACACTAGTGGTGGGATGCCTCCCAATAGACCACGTTTGAACCTAATCAAAAATCTATTATAGTCTGACTAAATGTTTCAGACCTTTACAAGGTTGTTATGGCATTGACAGTGGCATAGCAACTTCGTAGATTCTTAGAATATTCACTTAGACGATACTGATGGAATGGGCGACAGCGCAGGTTCATGCAAAATCCACACAAGCTAAATCATCTCCGCTTCCTCTCTTTGCAGGGACATTACCGCATCAGTGGAGAGAGAGGTTGAGAAGCTCGATGATCATCACCACGCTGTATGAAAGAATGCGCTACAACCTTCTAGAAGTGTGCAATCGTTCTTATTCGAGATATGTTCAGCCCACTGGTCGCAATGCTATGTCGTGTTCCAACTCATTAGATAAGACATAAACTTTGGTGAGAAGTCAATAATGACCATTTAAATGTTAACGTACAGGAGGTTGATGGAAAGATTTACTTGATACAATACTGGTTGACGTTTGGAGGCTTAGTCTTCTTAAAAATGTGGATGAGATGAAACTCACCCGAAAATCTACTCAATGGAACACTTATATAACCTCAGCAAAATAGACTTGACATGCTTATACACAGAACATCAGTCAAATGCTTATACACAATGAATAGTTTCTCTCAAAAACACACCACTTTTATCTTTTTAGGTGTTCCCGTTCTTGCTAGAGACATCCACACATCGTCTTGAGATGACCAAAAATGTACTTAGTCAATTTGAAAAATGGATACACAAGACACGCAATCCTGCAGAGTGTCTATGGATTTTTGGACTATAGAGACATTTATGCGCGGATTTTCGAATCCTTGCGCGAGACTAGTTATTTGTACTTCTGAATCTTCTCCGCCATTCCTCCGTGTCTAAAGCGTGACTTCAGTTAACCGTTTTGTAGTAAAGGTCACTACTTTCGCGCAGGAATCTAAGTTATTAGTACGCAGAAGTCTTGGAATATTTTCGATTAATCCCCAAACTAAATTGCAAGTTAGAGTGCCTGGTTATCACCTGTGATATCACGCTGTGTTTCACAACTTTCTTTGGTGTGAATCAGGTGTACGAATAGCGCAGTTCAAACTTGGGTGATTAGACCTCTAAACCAATAAATATAACATAAACAACAAACTGAGGTAGCAATATATGTTCAGGCAAAATTGTACGAAAGCTCATGGTACGGTTTCTAAGTTTAGGCTAATCCACCAAGTTGTACGAATCGTACAAATGAAAGAAATAATACTTCGAAATTACAGTATTTTCACTGCTTTTTTCGCAGTGTTATTATGTTCATATATAACTTAGAGAATTGAGTGGTGAACAAAAACACGGCCTCAGGCGGGAATCGAACCCACGTTTCATCCTATCCAGGGACGCATGCTCTACCACTACACCACTCAGGCACATTTGCCCGACCACTCATTCTTCTACATCTCAATGTTAGCTATCACCCACCAACCTTTGACAGGTTTGGTCGGGTATGCGATTTCGCTTTATAAACCCAGTTGAGCTGATAGCTTGGGTTCGATTCCCGCCTGAGGCCGTGTTTTTGTTCACCACTCAATTCTCTAAGTTATATATGAACATAATAACACTGCGAAAAAAGCAGTGAAAATACTGTAATTTCGAAGTATTAGTAATTAGAATAGCTATCAGCTCAACTGAGTTTATAAAGCGAAATCGCATACCCGACCAAGCCTGTCAAAGGTTGGTGGCTGATAGCTAACATTGAGATGTAGAAGAATGAGTGGTCGGGCAAATGTGCCTCAGTGGTGTAGTGGTAGAGCACGCGTCCCCGGATAGGATGAAACGTGGGTTCGATTCCCGCCTGAGGCCGTGTTTTTGTTCACCACTCAATTCTCTGAGTTATATATGAAAGAAATAATGTTAGCCATTCTTCAACGTCTAAAATTGCTGCGTAGCTTATTGTATAGAAGAATACGAGTAGGCTGCCTACATGTAAAAAAAGGTCTTCAACGGTTAACTAATAGTTGGAAAATACTCCACAAGATGAAAGTAGAAGAATTTCTAAGACTGACTGTCTATTAACTTCGGCATGCTTCAATATAATTCCTGATTTTCTTCTTTGAGCCAAACACGAGATGTTACATTAATCTTTATCTAACAGCTGACGTTTCGGCAGTTCGCCTTCTTCAGAGCCTGAAGAGGTGAAATAGTCTGCAACACTCAAACGCCTCCCTTACTCCTTTAAAAAATATCACCAGCCCTAGATTTCAATCTCATCAAGCACAAAATCAACTCTCAACATACTCACCGCTTCTTATATGCCCTCCACTGAATCAGGGCCTAAGATAAGAAACGATGTATGAATGAAAACAAGAAAGTAAAGTTCAGAGAAACAAACGATGTAACTCTGTGGGCTAAAGTAGGTCGAATGTTGTTTTGTTTGCCTCAATGTGGGTGGGTTTGCTTGGTTGAGTCGCTCTCGTCTGCTTCAGGCACATCCTCAGGTACACGTCTGAATGTTTGGTTCGCATGTAGGCCAATGCCAATTTCGATAAACATGCAATTGATTATTGAATTATTGGACTTAGAAAGCTATTTAATGAAGGTTAAATAGAGACTATTCGGTAAAAAAGTCTTTATATCAAACACATTTCTCGCCCATGTAAGTTCCTGTGCTCTTGTTCTCTACTAATACTACAGAATCCTATAACAACGGAGTAGTGAGTGCTCATAAGAAGCTGCTTTCTATGCGATCAAAAATTCAAAATTCACAGTGATTAGACTAAGGGAGTCCGTGACTGGATAGATTGAGTATACAGCGACTTTTAAGCTCTTGGGAAAGTAGATTCTCTGACATGGTGGTCATTGTTGTCCTGAGTTCAATCTCGTGCCAGCATATCAGGAAAATAGGGAATTAGTTGCATACGGAGGTCAGTAGAAGTCGGTTGTGAGAATAGCCAATATTCAGTTGTGCTAGAAGACAAGCGGATACAAAATGAGCTCACGGTCTCTGGTGTGTCAACTGACTTATGTCTGCTTTACATACATAGGTATACTGAGACATAAAATTTCTCGTAATCAGTGAACTGGAGGCCTAAGAGAGTCTCAGGTGGGCCACCTCGAAAACTGAAAGATGATTTGTCTCGACCATCATTAGACATCACTTACGAAGAGCACGAACTACTTAAGCACAATCAAGACACGAAACGTAGTAAAATTTTGTGGATCTGCATCCCAAGAAACGGTCTGAATGTTAGAATGCTGCGACCTCCACATTAAAACGTGATGATGAGTTGCGTGCACATAAAAATGTCCAGATCCGTTCATACATTACTATTGGGTGAAGAAAGTATTTTTTGAGGCAATGACAACTGGTCAAAATTACTTTATGTCACTATCGTTAGTCATACAATAAAACCAAGATTAATCAGCATAAGATTGAGAAAAGCTGTGAGTGCAGTAAAGATTGCTGTGTTGACACAAACAGAGCTTTTCCTATTCGACACTTAGCGAAAAATAAACTACTAGCATTCCTGTGTATAAAGATTCGCTTAAAATAAAACTTTTTGGTGTGCTCTCACAATTCACAACTCCTGGCAAAACATTTATACTGTAATAATGAACAGAGACTGAAAAGTACGAAGTCAATAAATGAGGAGATTTTTCAAACAAAGTTCTTTCCCTACTTCTTAATCGATGGCAAAGCATTTATACTGTAATAATGAACAGAGACGGAACATTAGGAAAACAATGAACTAGGCGATTCTCTAAACGAGATTCTCTCTTCACTTCTTAATAGATTCTTCGTAGTACTCAGTGCGTTTCTCCTGTAACCAAATATTGATATGGCACGACGCTGTTCACCATAAGTGCTCGTTGAAGAGTCTGAATTACTAAACGAACCTAACATTCAAGTTCTTCATGTGATAACCTTTTGGAGCTCGTGGTAGAGCTACCGGCGATTGGGTCGGATGGAATGATCTGTTTCTGAAATTGATATATGGCATTGATATTTCACGACACTGTACACCATAAGTGCTCGTTGAAAAATCTGAATTACTAACCGCCCCTAGCTCTCGCGTTCCTCCACGTGATTGATATCCTTTTGGAGCGCGTGGTAGAGCTACCGGCGATTGGGTCGGTTGGAGTTACCTATTTAAGAAACATGATAGCAAAAGAAAATTGAGAGCGGCATCATAAGTATATTCTCATAAGAAGGTTGGATTAATGTTGATTTTTCAATTCTAATTTCCTTGAGTTGTTTGTGGTCGACACTCAATCGGCTTAGAGCTCATGATGTGTTTTCGCAGCAAACTATCGATAACTACTTGACAACATGAACGATCTGCCCTGGAAAAATTACAATTTGCCCTTCTTCTAATGAAACAAAAGACACAAAGACAAAGGAAAGAAAGCTTTCGAGGAGTTCAAGAAACTGCGCAGATGGTTACTTAATTCGCGCAGGATATCGCAATAAACCGTCCATGTTTTCCGCTTGAGTCATGACATGTCATTGAATGACGTTTGTCTAATGTACAGTCAAGTAAGGGAAGTAAAGTAAATAGAAGTTTTTTAAGAGCAGGACGGAAACATGAACGTTTTCCAGCTGACTGATGAGTGGCAAATTGCGGCCCACATCATTTATACTTTGTTAATATTGCTCAAAAGGCAAAATTTGCTTCTTTTGGTGAGTGTCAAGAATGAGAATGATTATGAAAAAATATAATGCAATCTGTCGCGTCCATCAGACAGAAAGTCAAAATACAAACACTCACGGCTCCTGCTTAGGTTTGCTGGAGTCTGCAGACTTTTTTTCAGATCCGGATTTTTTTTTGTGGATCCGGACTTCTGAGACCCAGATTGTTTTGGATCCTGACCGTTCTTACATCCAGATTGTTTCTGATGTCCAGTTTATTTTCTTGGATCCACATTTTTGCCTTTATCCGGATTTGTTCTTGGATCCAAATTTTTGTCCACATCCGGATTTGTTGTTGGATGCAGATTTTTGCCTGGATCCAGATTTATTCTTGAATCCAGATTTGTTCCTATTATCCCGAGTTTTCTCTTAGATCCACAGTTTTCTTGAGTCCACATTTTTCTTAGATCCGAATATTTTTTTGATGCGGATTTCTTCCTTGAATTGGATTTTTGTATAAATTTTATTGCGGCCACCAGGGAACACTCAAGGATATTAGACTGTAGAACGGCGAAAGGGGGTTGGAAGCGTAAATGAGCGATCTTGATACTCATCGCGGCTCTCCAGGTCGAGGTTGATCCGTACTCTCCAACGCTCTCTGTCAGTCAACAACGAACGCCCTATGTAACACCGAAGCTATGCTATCCTCAATATTGCAACGAAACATGATCAACCACTATTCTGCTATGTTCAAGCAGAAGTCTAAAAACGAACTCAATGCTAGAAGTAGTGGAAACCGCGCAGCAAAAAAAACCATAGGACGGACAATTTAGCACCTTATTTGATGCCTTATTACTCTTTTTTCACCTATACGGATCCCAGTATATCTAGCATTCAGTTCGTTTTTCGCCTGCTTGTTGAACGGTGTAGAATACTGATTGAGCGAATCTCCTTGCAATCTCGAGGACAGCTTTGCTGTGGAGTTCCATAGGACGTTGTTGTCGACTGCGGGAAAGAGGTGGGGTGCTCCATGCACGCCGCGACGAGCATCACAATCACTCGACCGCGCCGCCCCCGATTCGTGAAGTAAAAAATTGTGGAACGGATAATAAATGGAGTAAAGTCCTGAAGAGTCTACTGAACGTGATGGAAGACTGTGGAAACTTTTTCTTTTTCAAACAGTTACCCACCGTAATCGCTGGTTGTATGATCGGCGAGAACGTTGCCTTAATGATCGGTAGTGACTGCGGCGAGTTGAGCTTCTTCGACTTCGGCCACTCCGCTTCGTTGACCGGCTTCTTCAGCTAGACATGCTAGTAGTAAGTGAACTACACCCGAGTTTTGGTCTGCTTTTATACACCATGCCACCGTATCTACGATATCAAAAATGCTGATAAAGTCTGATAGAGTGATCATTTTACGTGTTTCATAGTACTGAAAAACGTATTTTCAATGGAAGCTTTAACAGCGTTGACTTGAGAACAATAACGGATACAAGAATAAACTCGATTTTTTTGTTACCACATCCGAAATCGGTGATGACTTCTACATTTCTTCGGTGAATAATATCAGCTCAGTCACATGAGCGATAAAACGGTAATGTACTTGCATAATTCACTCTATGATACTTTACCATCTCAACAGAAATTGCACTCATGGAACGTAACAACGAAAGAACTCTTTTGGAGTTTTTTCTACATGCTGTTTCACTTTCTCTTTGAGTTCTTGAACCTCGTGGTCCTGTAGCATGGTGGTTGAAGATGCCGTGCAACACGCGCTAGCTGGTTGGAGCTCGAATTGAGGCGAATGGGCACTCTATTCGCCGAGATCCTGACAGCAGATTCATACGGAAAGGCTTCTTCAATCCACAAATGGGGACGACTGTTGGTAGGAAGAACTTGAAAACGCTCTGATACATATGTGTCAGAATTTTGAGGTGTATCAGTTGCACTAAAGCGTTTAGTGGCAGCCATGAAAAGTGCAAAGTTGTTAGCTGGAGGCAGAACCCACACGAAAATCCGAGGATTTTCATGGATAGAGCGTTTTAAGTGCGAGCTTTATTGCTTCGACTCACTTTGGCATTCGTTTTGGATTTTACAAGATCTAATCTTTTAGAGCTGTCATGTACGACATTGAAGATTTGAAACTCGGTATTACCGTCAAATGACAGCAACTCAGGATAGCATCATTGCTGGAACCCAACAACTTGACAAGTCGAGTGAGCCGTCAAGTGGACATGCAAGCCACCGGCATGCCTGACATTAGAAACTTGAAGACGCGGGTGAAGCCGTTAATTCGAAAAGGCACAAACCATCGTCATATCTCATATCCAAGAAATGAAAGCCAATGTTAATTCAGCAATGGCAGAAGTGCAAGAGTTCCCACTTACACATTGACGATGAGTCCTCTCTGAGGAATTTGACGATAACGAGGACATGGAATCAGTCGCCACAGCTAGTAGCTCTCAGAATAGTGATTGAGATGACGGAGCACCATCAAACCAGCCAACACCGGCGCAGTGGGTGACTGGTCGAATAGCGTGGTGACGCTTGGTCCCGAAAAATTCGATGATGGTCGAGTTTGCATGCAGAATGATAGCGATCAGGCTTCCGTTACTAGGCTGGGCGTTGATTAGAACCAAAGATTCGAATAAACGACAATCGACAAATTGAGGACATTCATTGTCTTGTGTTTGAAAATGTCTGCCATCCTGACTGCCACAACTGAACGATTACTGGCGCAGTAGTCCGGGTCCTAAGGGAGTTACAACGGAGTCACATACCATGCCGAGGCATCGATTTTAGAAATCATGACCCATCCATATGCAGCCGACAATGACGAATCGAACGTAAAGGACAAATTGTATAAGATAAGGACAAAAGTAGTTAATAACATCTATACTACTATGCACAGGCCGGGAAAAGATGGACGCATCAACGAGTCGATGGTACCATTCAGAGAAAGAACCAAGCTCCACCAGTGCACTCCTTGCAGAAGGAACAGATTCGGTATAAAGATTTTTAGAGTTTGTGGTGAAAAAGGATACACGTACAAGACAATGTTCTAGGCAGGTGCGAACACAACTCCTAGGTCCGGCGAGTCCTTATCGAAACGTGTGGTAATGGAGTCAATGGAGGACCTGTTAGATCTATAAAGCACCTTTACGCCGATAACGGGAACATGGCCGTTTCCCTACCCGAAAAACTGTTGCAGAAGAATGCACACCTGACTGAAACCTGTAAGAGGCGAGAAGGTATGCCTAAGGAGATTATGCAGGGAAATCTGCGTAAAGGCGAGTGGAGAACCGTGAAAAATCGGAATGACGTGATAGTGCTTAGATGGTTCAATGAGAGAGAAATGCAAATGCTTTGGCACAGCACACGGTTTCGAAGTAAATCAGGACATGGAAAGGTTTAGAGTTGTCGAAAGCTACAAGAAGAATAAGGGGTCTGTGGACCACATGAACCAGATGGCTGTCTACTCTCCATTTCTTAGAAGGACTAAAAGATGGTACGTGGATTTTGCACTCCTTCGCTTCATAATCTGTAAATCCTTCATACATGTACGAGCGTATCGCCTTCAATTTGGTCACTGACACATTGCTGCTGAACGCTCATAGAATGTACTGCGCCAACAAAGAACCACTCGAATCTATCGAGTTTAGAGAGGGGATTTATTCCGATAACCTACAAGACAATTCTCCTTAAACGGTGACTAGCAACGTTCTTGAGAAGGTTCCATGCGAAGAATGTCGTCGCTGTGAGTACTGTAAAAATAGTCGACTGAAAAGTATGCTTCTATGCTCAAAGTGATGCTAAAACGAATACTAGATATGTTAGATCTAAAACATATCTTTGCCTATAGTGCTATGATTGTGCACGTCTTTGAACACCAGTGATGTTACGTAGTTGCTATTTGTAATCAAGAAACAGATATGTCACAAGTATTTATAGTATTTGTATTGCATTGAATGTAATGTCGCATCGCTTGAACCGTATTATTGTTTTCATTTCCCTTTGTTATGCTGTATGTAAATATATTATGCTTTGATAAGTTGCAGAATACTGAAGCTTATTGTTATAAATTGCAAAGGGAAAAAATTTGGCATAAAGCTTACAAGGCAATGGTCTATGTAGGTGCAAGCACGACTCCTAGATCCGGCGAGCATTTATCAAAAAGTGTGGTAATAGAGTTGATAGAGGACCTTTTAGATCAAAAAAGGCACCTTTACTCCGATAACTGGTACGCCACCGTTCCCCTAACCGAAAAACTGCTGCAGGAGAATGCAAACCTGACCAAAGCCTGCAAGAAGAGGCGGGAAGGTATGCCAAAGGAGATTATGCAGGAAAAACTGCGTAAGGACGAGTGGAGAACCGCGCATAATCAGAATGACGTGATGGTGCTCAGATGGTTTGATAAGAGAGAAGTGCAGTTGCTTTCCACAGCATACGGCTCCGTCCTTGAAAAGGACATGGAAAATTTTAGAGCTGTCGAAAGATACAAGAAGAATAGGGAGTCTGCGGACCACATGTACCAGATGGCCGCTTACTCCCCACTTCTTGGAAGGACTGAAAGACTGGTACGTGCATTTGCTACATCCTTCGCTTTATAATCTGTAATTTCCTTTATACAGGTGCGGGTGCATCGTATTCAATTTGGTCACTGACATATTGCTGCTGAACGCTCATAGAATGTACTGCGCAAACATAGAACCAATCAGATCTATCGATTTCGGGAGGGCGACTTATTCAATTATCTACAAGACAACTCTTCTTCAACGACGATTAGCAGCGCCTTCGAAAGGGTTCCACGTGAGGACCGTCGCCAATGTGAGTGCTATAAAAAGTTGTCAGCTAAAAAAGGTTCTTATTATGCTCAAAATCACGCTAAAAACGAATACTAGATATATTAAATGTAAAACGCATTTCTATTCAAAGTGTTATGATCCCACACATCTCTGTAACACCAGCGATGTTACGTAGTTGCTGTTCGTAATCAAGAAACAAATATTTCATAAGCATTCATTATCGTATTTGTATTGCAATGATTGTGTTATCGTACTATTTGGAATGTAATATTGTTCTTGCTTTCCTATGTCATATGTAAATACAATATGTTGTCATAAGTTGCAGTTTGGTGGAAACCACGGATATAAATTGCAGATTGTTGCACAAATGGTGATGAACAAATTATTTAGATTGATCGCTTGTGTTACGGTATTACTATATGAAATATGGTGTGATTTGGTATGCTAATGATTCGAGTATATTATAGTCAAAACACAAAGGACAGACATGATGGTTGGGGCGGGACGAGGGGGCGGGGCATTACACCTCATGGGTCCGTGGTACGCAACTGGATAAAGGGATATGACATATTTTACACTGTTTGTCGTTCATCAGATTCCTCTGATTTGCATTCGATCCTATTTGTAGCATCATAGAAGTGATTAATTACGTAACTGATTTAAAGAATGACTTTTCAAATTTTACCGATGTGATAACTCTGCGTTTGTCCATTCAATACGAGTTTGAAAAGCGTCGCTGAGCTCATATGAATGTTGGTGGGCGTGGGACGAGCGATCGAATCACTGATCACCTGATATTGCAAGACAACTCTAGCTGCGCTACATGCGCCTATTATGTAACGAAAAGCTCATTTTTATCGAAATATTCTGCCGTTTGTTTGCTAATACAGACTAAATGAACCCGTTTGGGACGGTGTGCACGCGTCCTGGTACACGACTAACTAGAGACCTTTTTTATCTGGATAGAGCATTTCTTCCAAATTTCTAGTGGCCATCTGAAACCTGAAATCATGGCAATTTTGTTAATAAGCTTACTTTCTGAAAAGATTTTTTTGGTGCAGCGTAGCAGCGAAAATAAAGTTATGCTTCACACTCGGAATGCTATGTTTGCACGGCTAGGGTTTATGGATAGCATCTCATCAAATTTTAATGTTCATTTGATGGCTCAAATTTTGTTGATTTTGAAACCAGTTCTGTTCTTGAAAAGACCTCCACAAAGCGTGTGAGAGCAAAGAGAACATTACTTTTCGCACTCAAAATTTTCTTCCCCGCATAAGAGCTATATAAACACTATATGCATATCTTAAGAACTAATCTTTATTTTAAGCTTCATGAGGCTGGTATATTTTTTTCAATCGATTGTTTCTGCTTAGCGATTGCTGGTTTTGTTGATTGTTTAAGGTTGACGTTTCGGCTTCTACACCTTCCTCAGAGCCTGAACCTATCCTTTAATGTAACATTATTTATATAATTACGCAGAGTGATACTGTGGCACCAGAAAGCGATATTTTATTCAAGAGAAACCACTCACCTTGTCATTAATGCAGGGACTACGTATATTCTTTGCGTAGGGTGACACATGAATCTGCCCTTATTTCAGTAGGTCAAATCGAATTAGGTTGTCAGCTGATTTCCAGGCTAGAAAATGAATCTGAGATAAGGTGCCACTTGGTTGGTTATGTTAAGGCACTCTCCATTTTTCATCATTTGTGGGTTTGTGGGATTTATCCAGAAAGCTTCGAAGTTTTTCGCACCCTAAGATTTCAACTAATACCATTAAGTCGCCATAAGTTGTACACCTCATGTACTAAACATTATTCGTCGTTGCAACCTTTGCAATCAAACATACACATTTATTCTACGTTTTCCTCCGTACTTTTTAGTTGACTGCCCTCGAGGCGATCCCCTGTCCCTCCCTTGAGTCTCAAC
>JAHQIW010005369.1:0-72064 GCA_019055375.1 Parelaphostrongylus tenuis
CATCTCTGCAGGAAACTCATTTCAGTGCGCTTCAACAGAGTGAGACTTAGATGGCCATTTTACGACATTCAATAGTCCGTAGGCCAAGTTTTCCGTAGATATCTACTAGCTCCTAAAAAAGATAATGCTTTATAAAAGAGCTTACTCTTAAGAAGAATGTTGATTCTTTACAAGAAACAACACGCGCCAAGTGTTGTAGCATGCTAACCATGACGACCAACCTCAAGTGGCATGCGAAGCTGATATCGTCAATTTCCCATAACTAGTGAAATCCTTCGGATGTCGCTGTAGGCAAACCAAATGAACAGCGTTGACCACAACATAAAGCAGCTGCACAATGAGGTCGCTGCGGAAAGAATAACTATCGAAATGTTCAGAGTCTCACTTAAAGCCTGAATTTTGCATAATACCTTCGGATTTTGAACTATCGCCCTCCGCTCATCGCGTGACTAGACTGGCAGCTTAAGTTTGGAAAATAACGAATAAAAGCCAAAAAAGTTGCGAAAGTGCACACAACAATTTCTTAGATCTAGACATTGATGGAAGCGAATTTAGAATTTGAAGAATGGTTTAGCTTCTTCGATACTATGGGAGATATATAGCTGGTCCAGAATACTGTTGCGTTCGGACAAAATCAAAAGCTAAAAGAAAGTAACGCTAATAAACCCATGAATTCAGCTATATCCTTGATAGGGATGCTAATCAGCTATACAGAAAAGACCTGTTCACTTTACTATCCATGCATACGTTCTAAGGTGGAATCAATAGCAAAACTCAGTTTCTTGCACATTTCTTTATTGATTGAGTTTTTAGTGTGAGGATGCCAAGAAAAAAGCATAATGCTCACGGCGTTGATCAATTCCTGAGGGATACGCCATGACATTCGACTTCGATTTTCAACTTCGTTGAGATGATTGAATGCTATCTGGACTTCTCAATGATTTTGCAGTGACCCCCGATGTATCTAGTCAGTGCTGCTTATTCTTCCAAGACAAGTCTAGGATCTGTCTGGTACCAATTTACTGATCCCGAAGGGATTAATGGCTTGCTGAGCGACGTGCGTGAGATAGAACCAACGACCTTGGGGGTGACACAGTGCACCTCTAACCACTGCACCATTTGTGCGAGAGATTGTCTACAAAACCTTTTATCTCGCTAACGTTTCTATGCGTTTCGTCTTCTTTGCAGGCGAGAATTCGAGTCGGTCCACTGCCGTTCGTCCTCGTTGTTGATCATCGCCCTTTGTTTTTGTTCAGTTCAAACTTTTCTAAGGGAATCCGCTCGAATTAAGATCTTCACTTGATAAACTCCTTATATACAGGATTAAGTATGTGTTTAATTAGCTGTTTGTTATGTTAATTCGACTCAAACGAAACGAAGGTGAAGATCTACGACGAGGACGAACAATAGTGTACGATCGTATTCGAATATCAGCTGTGAAGAAACGAAACGCGTTTAAACATCATCCAGAAATCAAGTTTTTATTATCAACCTCATGCTACAGGCTCATAAACGAAAAAACTATAACTACCTCAGCAGTGATAGAAAAATACAGTGCTTTTTTGATGATCAGATGGGAGGTTGCTTGACAGTAGAGTCCCTTAAGTACAACGCAGCCACAAAAACTATTTTTTGGCGCGATATAACTTACAGGAAGCGCTGAATTTATTCGCCTCTATAGGTTACATGGCGGTTTCGCCGCTTCAGACACACAGTGCTACATGAAAATTTTTTAAACGAGAAACGCCCTGAAATGTCTAGCAGCGAAATATTCTACTTTGTCTCATGTTCGCATTCATCGCCAATTAGGTGTTGTCTGTAAACGTACTTTTCCATCAATTCCTTCTAAAATTACTGTAACGATAAGTTTTTCAACGAACTGAGTGGTTATGTGGTTATAAATGCGTCACCTTTTGAGGGTGTGGCAAAGTGTTGTGATCATTATTTAAGGATAGAAGTGGACGGATGTTTAACTCCAACACATTTGTAGGCTCAACAATCGAAAATTTTATGGCGACGTATTCTCATCAAGACAGAAGATTGTCTTAGCTGTGCAAAAGATTCATTTCCTAACCTATCGCATATACTGAGTTGTCTTAAACTCCGTAAACGAAATAATACTACGAATTACATGGTCTACCATAGGACACACCAATCACTACGCATCGAAAACGACTGTTCCACTTCTCCTTTCAAAGCCAACAAGACAGCATGTGTGAGCAACTGAGAAAGTGCAAGTCGAAGGGATATTACTGCGTTCAATACTCGGAATATCGCTTTTGGAGGAAAATTATGGGCTCTGACGAAGATGAAGCAGCCGAAACCTCAGCTAATGCTGTACGGAACATATCTTGATAACGACCTTATATATCGGCTCAACAAAAGAATGGTTAATCAAAAATCGTTCAAAAAAATAAAGTTATATTAACTCAGAAGGCGTTAAATAAATTCATCATAGATTCATTCTTACATGTCCCATTCGTGGCAGTTCGTTTATGCCCAATTGCTTCCATGCTGTTACATAATCAGATAAAACGGTAGGTCGTTCCAGTTCTGTATGCTCCATGATGTCGTCGATATCGAATTTAGATAGCAGGCCATCCGTCCACTGAATAAACAGCTTATTTGCATCAGCAACGTCACACTGTCCATTCCATCAATTTCAGCACACTCAAATAGATTGGTTGCACTTGACTTGCTCTGGTGCGTTGCTTCGTTGTAATTCGCTGGGTGCCGACAGTGGTCCCTTAACCATACCAAAGGGATCGTAAGTGCTTTCGTATCACCTCCTGAAATGTTTTTTTGAAAAATCAAACGTAGTTGAATGCTCTGCGAGAATTTTGGAGGTCAGTGCCATGTTTACATTTCGGCGGTATCGCCCGCTCAATCAGTGGCACACGCCCCTCATACTGAACCTTACCTTATAGCAGGAAAGGAGACGATATGGTGATAGCATGTGATATTGTGTCATCACCATTTTTCTGTTGTATATTGAACATCTCAACATTTAAGTTATTCCAGTGCCAGTTCCAGCGGTCGTGGAAAGTTACTTTTTGGCAGTTTTTGAGGCCTACTTAGCATTCGATAGCTTAACTCTCAAAAAAATTTGAAAATTTACTTTTGTTAAAACGGCAATTCTACTGCGCTGACATCCAACAGCTGTCAGTTTAGTAGCATTTATTGCCGATATTGGTTTACCAGCTCAAACTTTTGACGATCAGTGATAGGGACGATGATTCATGTCGAAGAAAGAGCGCAGTGGTTTCGGTGATGTAGTGGTAGCACGCTCCCTCAATATGGGTGATGCGCAGGTTCAACTCCCGCCTGGTGTATACAGTTTTGCTTATGACTCTTTATACATATTATCTTTATTATATGGTATTTTGAAATAAGCAGAGAATTTTCGCTCCTTTTGCAACCCACACCGTTCTGTTTATAAATGATCTTGGTTGGGAGACATCACGTAGAACAGTGTACAACTATTAGTTCATGCAAATCTTTAGTGATTAAATTGTACAATATACTAAGTGACGAGATTTTAAGGTGGTTCAGGATCGTTTACATCCAGTTTGCACATTTTCGCTTTTTTGGAAGTACAATGCACATAACACTTGTATTCAATGGTGACTGAGAAAACAATTATCGCATATCAGTTACCAATATCTAACCAAAAGAGCGATCTTGAAGCTACATAAGCGTCTCACTGTACCAGATAAGGAGTACATTGTGTAGCAAAAGACGCTATTTAGCTGCTTGCCTCTACATTCCCTGAAAACTTCTTATTCACGAATCCGTGTAGTGACCCTATGTGCATGGATGGTTTCCATTCTGCACGTCAACACTGCCACCTCTGCTGCGATTAAGTGAGTAATGTGCACATCGCATGTCATTCAGGATCGCTGCGAACGAGCCATAACTCAAATCTATTTTGAGATAACATATTAATTTACCCGTGGAAGCCTCTTGATAAGAACAACCGCAATTATTCGAGGTATGAGAAACACAAAAAAGCCTTCACACTCGCGGATGCCCTCGCCGAACTCTTTCGTGTTAGCCACCATACCGATCATTGCCTTTGCTTTACTTTCCTCACCCATGTTTTATTTATCAGTGCTATCACCAATCGTCCGACAAGGTGTACATAGGTGAAGAAAGAAAAGAAAAGAAAAACTTTCTTAGGCAGCAAATAAATGTTAAAACATCACCGAAACACTTTAAAAATCGCCTTCACTACCTCGGCATTGCTACTTGATTTTAGCTTCTTCTATAATCAGCCAACTCTCGAAAGAAACTGCCAGAACAGTTTACATAGGAAACTACCATGAAAATCAATTTTTCATTTATCGAGCAGTCAGAACTGCCACTTCGCAGTGACACGAATAGCGATGAAGTGTTCTTTAATGTCTCTTAGAATAACCGATGAAATAATCAAAAATAAACGAGAACGCAAGTGAAGTGGCAGATGATTGTCATAAGAGATCAATATGAATGAACAGTTTTACTCAAAGAATAATGAACAATTACGCTTCAACAGGTGTGCCTCAATGAAATCAAGGGTCACCCATTTGTCAGAGAACTCACTCGGTAACTTTGTGCATATATATTCTTTGGAATCAAGACTACCCTTAGGACAACTTTGAATTCCTTATTTACCGCCTAATTTTATTTCTAACAGCACGGCACGATGTGCAATATAAACATAAGAATGTTGAGATACGAACAAAATATGGGAACCTGATGTTCTTTTACTATGGACACGAACCACTTCGACACGTTCATGGGACAACGAGCTCTCAGACAAAGCTAACCAGACCTTTACTCTGCTTTATCCTCAGCATTACTTCAACCCATTCGGTGACTTTCGGCAACCGTCTCGTCAATGAGGCATAAATCGGCACTGGACTCAGTTCAGCCAGATGTCGTGATAAAATTGCGGACCATGAAGGTTATTACGACCCCCAGCTGAGCGTTCCCACGTTTACGAAAATTGATGCGTACTCCAATAGAAATTCGTGTTAATTAAGCACTCAGAGAAATATCATTAGGAAAAATCACAAAATATTGATTATGGGAGTTCTGTATGAATAATTTCAGCTACTTTAAGACTAGCACTTCCCAAAATCTTGCCCTTTCCGAAGCAAAAAGCCACATCCTGAAAAAGTCAATGTATTTCCAGCTGTTATTGAACATTTTCTTCTACCTTCTTGAAGTTTTTATAGTCATTCGGTAGTTTTAAAAAATTTGATTTTGATAGTAAACTTGTTATGCGAAAAGATTTGCATAGTAAATTCTACTCATAAGCAGAAGATAACGTTTTGCAGTCGCATTCCATTTTCTAATTCATGACGAATTTTTGAGATTACATAGCTAGATTTCGATTCTTATAAACTTTCAGCCAAGGAAAATAAACTAACTATTGGAACAACTTCTGTAAACGCATCTCTAAAATATGCACCCAAATGTATCGAAATTCCAGTAATGTGGAGTGCTGTGCAAAAACATTTGCGTCAGCAAAAATAAACAAAAAAATTTTGCGTCAGCAAAAAAAAAAACAGAAGACATTGATGCAAATGTTTTTGCACAGCACCCCACATTATTGGGTATACTGTAACATCACACCACCGCAACTAGCGGTCAAATAAAAAGAATTCTGTATTGAAAACCCTTGTTCTTAAGAACTATATCTGTCGCAAGCAATCTCATTTCACGGATTGCACTCGTGAGCGATTGCTTTTTTCTACAAAGTGTTTCACTAGATTTTTATTATTTGTTCGGTAGCCGAAATCAAGTGGATTTGAAATGTGTATTTTAGTTTTCAAATGGATTAGTTTTTGCGCTCTAACAATAAAAATAAAATACGTTTCATTAATATCAATAGATAGAGCAAATCTTGGATTTCAGCGAAATGTTTGCTTTCTAAAAGGGACTTCACAGTGCGCTGTAACGGTTAATAGAAGATTGGCTTTCGCCCTCCAAAGGGTGGGATTTCGCGACATTGGCACCATGTCACCACACTTTTGCAACATAACGATTAACTGCGGAAGGTAATCTTCTTCTGACTAATACTGTACAATAAGGACTTCCCTTCAGAAACAAAATTTCTATGAGAATTGTCGAGATCTAAGGTATAGAACATTTATTGAAACTCTAAAGGAAAAGCTTTGTTAGCGAGGAAGCTTAAGTGTGAAATTTTTGAGATTTTTGCCGTTAGGGCGCATTAAGGGAGCTATTCTAGCAATAAAGTAGACCTTAAAAATGCTGGAACTCCATCTATAAAGCTGTTATTAGAACTCCTAAAAAATTAACAAGCGCGTTTTGCAAGGCGTCAAAACAGTATGAGGACATCGTAAGAGATTCAAATTTGCAAAACCTAATCTTTCTTTGACTGTAACAGCGCTCTAAGGAGTTCTTAACAAAAGCGAAGTGCATCGTTGAAATTGCTAAGCTTTGTCCTATCTAATAAACACTGATTGCTCAGGAAAATTTTCATCCAGCGAGAAATTCTTAAATGTGAAACAAAATGTTGTTTCGACTGCCACAGCGCAAAAACATGTCGATCGAGAAATAAAATAAATCGTTCAAATTCACTCGCTTTTGGCCATCGAATGATTGTAAAAAAAGTTTACAAAAGTAAAAAATACGTCTTTAATAGAGGATTCCAAGACGGTGGCTATCACGGGAAAGAACCGTATCCCTCTATCTCTTCTTCACATACCATAGCTATGAATAAAGAATTCGAACAAAATTACGCATCGATACGATATGAGGTGCACTGATAATCAGAAAAATATCGAGGATTTCAATGAAGTGGGATCGCATGCAATAAACAGCACTATTTTTGATAAATCATGTACTGTTTTCCAATTTTCAGCCTGTATGATGAATTTCATGTATTTCATGCAACGAAGTATATGAAAACTGAAATAAATAAAAGATAAATTTTGTTTAATTGTGGGTAAGTATAAATAAAACATCATAGAAATGTTCGATAAAGGTTCTAGGTATAGATTCCATAAATACTTGGCTTTTTCCTTTGCAAGTGTGGATTATTATCGGAGCAATTACATTATTTCTTATAAAATTATCCCCATTGAAATGTGTCCTACCATATGTGCCTTTACTGACATGGAATCCCATTTATTGCCAAAAAATATAGATGTCATTAAAAACTACTACATTAGCATCTGAGCACGCGCCGGCATATCTTCGCAGCCGGTGCAAGCGTCCTCCAGTAGAAAATGGCGCGGTCATCAAAGGGCATACGATGTGAAGTATGATTAGAAGAATGCTGAGATACGAGCAAAATTTAAAATCTGACAATTCCCTTCATGGGCTCGAACCGCGTTCATGGGTTTCCAGGAAAGCACGCGCTCGAAGGACGTCATCGAGATCCTCGCTCTACTTTGCTCTCAGGCGTGATCTAACTTATTCGGTGGCTTTCAGCAATCATCCGTCGAAAATGGCGCTGTCCGTCAACCGGACTGATCTAGGGTCCCGGATCGGCATTAGATCCTACTTAAGCTGAAGTCGTGATTAAAATCACTAGCTTGACTTCGCTCATTCATTACGGCAGTTAGCATGAGATCGCAACGATTCCAATATTTCAAACCAGATCCAAAATAAATGTGTAAGATAATGAAGATTTGTACTTTAAATTGTTACGCGGTTTGGTTTTGTGTTGCGGCAATATTACAACAGGACAAAAGAAATCAGATGACCGCTGAATCTCAAAATCTTGGACGTCGCTCTTTCGTGTGCATTTTAGGACACTGCTTTCACTGTGACGTAATTTCGCTGCTGAGAGAACAATGACCACACCTCGTTCGAGGAGCACTTCCAGTGCGTCGTTTTTTCGTTCCAACTTTATCAATTGGCTACTGATAATCTTCGTCCTAATTCCACGATGCTGCAGTCGATGTAGTATCCGCTTGAGCAGAGAACTCGATAAGATCATCTGCAATAACAAATGAGGACTTGGTTAACGAGTCTGTGTTTTCCGCAATCAAAACTCGAGTAGTTAGGACATTTTAGCTAAATAAGTCAGAGTTCACTCCACCGAACAATTTTCTTATACGCCGGAAATAATCTTTATCTAGCAAACAGTTGTAAGCGAAGGAGCATCGTATTGGTTTTTCGAAGAAATCGTTTTTTTTTTGGCTTAGCTCGGTCTTCCTATTTTAGCCAAAATAAAAGAAGATTAGGCCACAAAAGAGACTGAAGGGCGTAATTCTAGGCTAAAATCTGGCAAATGTACCGAAATGTGTACATATAAGGTAAAACATCTGAGACATGTATGTGGAGAGAGCAGTATGCAAAGACGTGAGATGTAAATCAGTTAGAACAGAACACTGAGAAGATCTATTAATTGATGCAGATAAGGCCAACACTTTCGGAATGACCCAAGCAAGAGACCTTATCATTCATGACCTTGATAGTGAAAGTCCTTCACGTGATATTCTTTGCATTGAGAATGGACAGAAGTGCAAAAATGAGCGCAATCTTCTGAAAGTAGTAGGAAATGTACTAAATTCAGACCTAATACCAAAGATTATTTTCTGCTCTTGCACTTATGAGAAACGGCAACTGTTCTCCGGAATCAGCTCTGCACAATTCGAATGGATCAAAGGTGGCCACGGCAACAGTACACCTTCTTAGAAGTTAGATCACTTCTCTTTTTCTTCATTTTAGAAGCTAAAAGTTGACCGCATCTCGTACACACAGCCATTATGGCTTACAGCAATGTAGCAGAAGCATAGAGATGGAAACACATTTGGGTAAAGGAGCATTGTCAGCATTAGCCACTGTTGGTAGCAATAAGTTATTCCAACAGACAACCAAGCAGTTATAACTGAATTAATGCTAAGCTTTTCACAACAAACCAATTACGCAGTCCGGCTGGTAATCGCACTGAGATAAGCAAGATCTATTCAGTTTTTAGTAATTAGTAAAGACACAGCGTCCTCTGTCTTAGGACCTTCGTTCCACAAGATGGAAAAAAGGCTTATAAATATTCAAGTACCAGAAAAATGATTTTGAAAAGCGAAATATGATGAACCATGTGTCCCGATATCTGTACACTTAGTCGTTAAATTGTTCAAGGGACTCTGTACTTTACCTTTTGAAAAAAATAAGCAGTGATTTCCATAAATTTTAAACGTGCAAATTTGCAAGATGAACGACTGCGGTGACTGGCACGTCAAAGCACAGCCGATATCAATGTACAAAAATAACTCGCTCCACACAGCCAAGCCCTCATTTGCGTCGTCTCTCATATTTGCCATCTCCTCACACTTCGTTACTTCATAGCTCACCCACTGGCAATTGAAGATGATCAGATTACAGCATGCTTTCATTTTCTCCATTTCCTCATTTTTTCCTTTTCTTCTTCTTTACTTTATCCCTTCTCTGTGTACGCATGATTACTCCTCCGAAAATCAAGGTGGCTTTTTGACAAATTGTGGATCACTATTCGGACGGTGGGATTTCGAAAGGATATAGAGATATGCAGTTCATTGCTATTTGATGACTATAACAATCATTGTCAATGCAGGGATGCTTTATCATCAAACTATATAGTAATCCTGAAATTTAGAAAGTAATACTTAGGCACTGGAGTCCTCTCTAGACCTCATTTCGTAGTGGTTTTATCACAAGCTCACGTGTTTTTCGGTTGACAGTGGGCTGCTATGAAATCACAATGAGCAGTGCGAATCGCGAGTGACGAGCGATTTTTGTTATCTCAGTATATATTCTCCAATTTAGGAGTTTTTGAAATTTTTCATTTTTTGATGCTCCATGTTTCTATGTGCATTCTCGCTTGTTTTGGGCTCATTATACTTATTACGAGTGAAGAAAAGCGCTCGTTCATTACATTACCAGACTGCTTTTACGGCAATGATTTGAATGTAATGAGTTGTACAAAGGTTATTACAATATGAATCTATAAAGCTGATAATTTTCCATTTTATCCAACACTCAAACCTTGCTGTAGTGAATAAAAATGGAAACTAACTAGTCTATTACAGGAGTTAGGACCTCTATAAAATCGTATCTTTGCAAAAGTCTCCTTAATTATACTCTGCCTTTTTGGGACAATTATGTGCTTATAAAATTTGAACTTAAATATGCTGAAATAGAAATAAATTAGCTTTGAAGACGAAAATACGGCTAATTGCTTCGAAGGTGGAACACAATCTTCCCTTCGTTCCTACAGCATCCTAAGGAAGTAATCCTACCTAACAAGCTTTGATTAGAATCGCCGTTTTTTGAATTACGAATAACTGCTAAAAGTAAAGTGAAAAGCTTTCGTACAATGAAAAAAGCCTCTTAATACGCGTGCATTGAATGCCACTCATGCCGTGTCAATGGGTTGGTACCATGCGGTGAATTTGAGCGTTTTCTTTTTTTGCCATTAATTTGTAATACATGTTTACATGTTATTAGTTCCTTAATTCAAAGGATGTGTCAGTAATCCGTGATAATTATGGTAGCAATTCATAGTGACTTGATGCGATTTCGTTGTGTAAAGTTTCGATGTTGAGGAAAACTAGAAAATTTCCAGTACTGTCATTATCGGTTAGACTCACACAGGTATAGCGCCACTCACTCGTGTGGTGCATTTCTACCGGGGTAAATTTGTATCAAATCAATTCTTTTCGGTTATTGCTTTTATTGTATAGTAATTCCCTAATAAAGTTTTTGTTCGCAATCAATCAAATCATCAATTGTGGCTAAATCTGCTACACACCTATCAAAAAATCTCACAAAATTGAAAATAATCATCATCAATAGTTTGCTGATTATAATAAGATCAATCTAAACCAGCAGTTCATGTCAACTCAATCTTGAATCAGTATACCAAAATGAGCGAGTGAAAAAACACCTACATATGATCTATATGGATTCCGAAAGGCCAATTTCAATGAGTAGACTACAACCGGAATGGCAGGTGGAGGCGTTGTTGGCGACGGTACAGATCGGCCGGCATGAGTTGATATCAACTCGGAAAGTTGGAATGTGTTAAAAAACAAAACTGCATTATAAATTGTCCTTTACTCATACCCGAGCAGAGGATGTTCAGATGACCCTGCCGCCTCGAAAGAGGTGACTTGTCGAATTGTGCTGTCGAATAAGTTAGCACCTCCTTGAGTGTCCGGGTGAAGATGTTGAGTTTATTCCCATTTTGTGTGACATTCACTGCATGATCATGAACTTTCTCGCGAATTGCAGTTTTACTTCTATCAAGAACATAAGAGAACATAGTTACAATGATATGGATCAATACATTATTTGGAAAAGCACATTCATTTACATGAAGAAGAATCAATGCTCATTAAATATTCAGTCAAATGCAAATACGTGCATCTCTTTTGTTCCCATATTTACTCATTTTCCATTTCTGCACTTGAGATTGTCTATTAATCAACTCATTAGATGATATATCTTCCTTGAAAAGATGACCAACATTTCGGTGATTTCGCCACCTTAGAGCCTAAGTCTAAATTTACTATATCATACCATGTCTGAGTGATTGTAGAAGATTTCGTGTATTTGTAAGAATCTAGTGCAAAATCAATTCAAAGTTTAACTACTTTGCAGATATTTCGCTGCTTAACTACTTATTTGAAGACGGTCACCTGTGTGTTGTCACACACTGTAAAAAATAAAGCTTTCTGAAACTGGAAAGTACTCTAAATGAGGCACCAAATCACTTGTAATATTCGAACACTTTCTCCTCCTATTCATTTCTGGACCTTCAAGTTCATGCAAAGGTCCTCAATGAATTTTTCTGCTCCACCATTCTTAACTTTTGCTACAGAATTCTTGCCTCGACCTTAGAGTCGTCATCGTTGTATTCCTCTGTCCTACGTGCACTCAAACGAGTAGTCCGGCTGCTCCACTTTCCGTGAGTGTTCTTTTATGCGGACACAATGTGTCCGCTCGTTTCGCTCATGTTCACATCGCCACATATGTTACAAAAAATCTTATTTGTGTCTCGACTGATTCAGCCACATTCCCACCATTACCACGAATTGCTCAATCTTCCGCCTTACATACACAATCACACACGCTGTTCCGAATCATCGGCGACGTGATATGTGACTTCAGTGTTTCCCAGACAACCGTTTTTTTTAGGGACCTTTCAACAGCAGCGCTTACATCGACTCTTATTGAAGGTAAGTTCAAAGGTGTCCACACATTTTGACTTAACCCGAACCTGTTTTCGAATTGAGGCCTAGCTCTCTTTTTTTATCTGACTCAGCTGCTAATCATTCATGGCTATTTGGGGTGTCTATTTATCGTGTCAGTGTGATGACTCCTTTCTCTCCTCTTCTCCCATCCATGCGCATGCAGATGCTCGGTACATGTTCCGAACAACTGTATTCTCGTGTGTAAAAGTGAAAGAAGTGTTAGTAAGAATTTCAACATTTCCGATGAAATGAGGATCACAAACTATGCTATTCCATCTGTCGTTGTGCCTAGACAGTTGATGATGGATTTGATTTTGAATGTTACAAGATGGATAGACGCAAGATCGGCATTAGAGGTTGCTATGCTTGCCCCAGTAGATGTGTACAGCTAGAGACAAGTTGGGAAATTAACTCTGAGTTAAAGGATATTATATTGCTGTAAGCCAGATAACATTTTAACGCACTATCTATTAGGATTTTCGCATCGATCTTTATTCTTTTCCAGAGGTTCGTCGATATAGAGAAACATCGTGGAACTGCATTTCTGTTATATCAACAACCGACTGACAAAGAATTACCAAAATTGCTCCACCTTTGTCTCATGACAAACCAAATGCTTTCTGAGTTCATCATGGAACTAGTACCTACGATCAAATTGCTACTTGATACACAGTCGCTAAACACTACGCTATCTGCCTCCTGATGCTAATGTTCATTTATTTTATTACAATAAGCCTTTGGTTGGAGGTGATGGTACTATCTGACGATTTCTTCGTTCCACTAGCAAGTATCGCAAATCGATTACTCTTTTTGTTGATCTCTTGAGTTAGAAAAAAAAAACCGAAGCTTTTTTAGAATGCTGGCTTGTGTGGTGAAACGCCGATCATTATTGCCTTTTTCGCCTTATTTTCGTCAAAGTCTCTTCCAATTAGAGTGTATTCGGACAGAATTACTGCAGCCTACAGATCGCCGATTAAGGTCAGTATTTTCACAATGCGATTCAAGAGTAAACGCGCGAGTCACTTAGTAAGTCTATAGGAGTATTGGCGTAGTTTGTTGGTACTTCCATTATCGGAAAGGCTTTTTCAAGAAGAATTTTTGTTGTGCAAAGAATTTCATCTGGTCATTTAATCACCGTTTTAGGACGCAAATATAGAAAGTTTAAAAATGTGGTTGTTTCTAGAAAAGCCTTCCTACAGCACTGTATCAAAAAAAAAAAGATTTGTGTCTCATACACGCGTGTTTTTCGCAAGACAAAGCTCTATCGATAGATTATTTGTTGCACAAATCGCTAGCGTAGAATTCAGCGATTCCAACACTGCGCTTGTTACCTGAGAAGACCACTTCACTACAGTGTAGCAAGAAAGTTAACTTTTTCATAGCTTCGATAAGGGCCGCACGTCGCTTTTCGCATAGGGTATGTGAGCGACTGTGAATCGATAAGCGACCGATGAACCGCACACGCGGCGCTCGACTTTTAGTTCAAATTTAGGGTCTTCCAATTTGATAAAACCTACTCTGATACTTCGAGAATTCTCTACACGTTCAAATACTTCCGTGCATATGCTTAAGCTACTCAGACTTAGGCTTGATAGCGGATTTGATTGGTAGTATGAAATGAAAATGTAAAATCTAAGCATGCAAAGCGATAGAACAACGTTCTATTAGATTTCTAAAATAAAAAATCTAGGATCTTTGCAGAACGAAAAAAATTCAATAACATATCACCAAGATCAATGAATTAACGCTCTACTCATGTGAATCACAATTTCTTTCCCTGCTACAGCACTGTAAAAGGACCTTTCTTGAGATCAAATGATTTTATGGAATATCCAAGATTTAAGCTATCGAACTGTTATTAATAGTCTAAGAAAAGAGCTTTGTCATGCGAAAGATATGCGCAATGACGACCAACGCTCACAGTTTTGGTATTCCTGTTACATTGCTGTGTGAATGCCTTCGTGAGTGAATTTGCTAAGTGCGATAATGCGCTAAGGGTTTGAAACATAACTTCACTGCACTGCTGGAGCGCTATAGGAAACCTTCTTCAGAGACAAGTATATATTGAGCTCTCCAAGATTCAAACTTTTGATTAATTATTGATATTTGATGGCGAACCTTTGTCCAGCAGAAGAAGTTTCTTCGAATGTTCCTATTTAAAAGTAGAAAAATAGTGGTTTTCCTGAACTTGAAGGAATTTCAACTTGATATTTTTTGAAATATAACTGCGTGCTACTTTTTGTCATTTATTTGTGGATTTAAGTTTGAGAGGGAAGGCCAGCTGGGATCACAAGAGACCTCATACGCAACGAGCAAAGCCTTCGATAAACAGAGGAAGTTACAGAGAACACGGGCAGCTGACGCAGGTGGATATTTTTTCTTCAGCAAATCACGTCTACTGTACTGCACTTTTACATGTTCGAAGTTGCAATTTTGCCGCTCCGATCATGCATATATGTGCTCACTTATTGTCTCAGCGCTTGTGAGAATCGGCCTTCATAAAAAATTTACGGGCTGTGAATACTGTTTACCAACACATTTCTTCATTCAACTGGTAATCTCTAGTAATGGCGAAATGTTCGTGTGGATAACCACGATTAGAACAGCTTTGCATTCGACTCACTAAGCATACCAAGGTTATGACCTACGTATTGGCTATAAATAGCTTGCAGACTTGCCAATGCACCTACGGTGAACAAGAAGTTCTGGAAAACTTTGAAAGCTTCGTTATTATGCACAAAATAACAGCAGAGGTAGCAATAACTAATTTTCGAAATATTCTTTCGTTATTCATATATTTATTTAATTTTTTCTTTTATTATATAATTATTCTTTCGTTTTTTCCCGCTTATAAAAAGCGCAAATTAACAACAAGCACAACAACTATTCTTCAAAGTTTAGATAACCATTGTCCACGATTTTCTGCCACCGTTTCGAAAAATTCCGGATCTGCTCGAATTTCCATTCGACTCCTTCAAATCGAAACTCTTGACATGCTTCTTCAACTTCGTTTGATGATTCATATCGGTAGCCAATCAAAAAGTGTCGCATTGATCGAAAGAGGCCATAAGCGGATGAAGTAACGTCCGAGTTGATTGCGAGGTAAAGAAGAACTTTGACGTCATCTACGCCACAATCTTGTCCTTGGGCTTGTTGGCCTTGAGCGATTTGGCATTGTCCTGATGAAACAAAGCGCGACATCAAATCCGCCTTCCTTGAATCGCTTAAACCACCTCCCCACAATCTATTTTGTCGCCGTACCACCACTTTCACCTTCATCAATCTTGTCGGAGGGTCCAAAAATCCTTAAACTTATTCTTCAGTACTGGTGGATCAACAAACGCAAATCTATTGGTCATTAGGCATTTTGAGCCTGAAATAAATGAACCAGATATACATATATATACAAAATTGTCAACAAGAAACCAAAAAATCTTCGAAAGTTTTGCTCAACCTATCAGCAGTGCTTCCCTCTTTAGACTATTCGTATTCATTTGTTGGAACCGCAGTAGTAAAAGGCTTTGGTCAACTGAAGTAATGATTGAAATCAGCTACAATGTGTTGTTCCCAACACTCCTTACCATAGCGTTACACGCATCGTTCCTGTTTTCCAAGCATATAGCTACCTATCTGCTACTACTTTCGATTAGAGGGTGCTTTGAATAATGTTAGATTTAAGTTTTCGAATGATCGCTAAAACTATAAAAGTTTCTGCCCAGTGAATAATGAGCTCGGATATTCATCTGTTCCCTTAAAGCCGAGAAAAACTAAATACTTGCAGTAAACTCTTCAGTGCAGTCGATGAAATCAACGAAGTTGAAGGGAAGGCAAAGCAAGCAAACCTACTGCTAGAAGCTGCTTTCAACGCTTCAATGCCGGAGATCTTGACCTCGAAGACAAGCCTCTTTCAAGACGCCCAACAAAGTTGAGCAATGAAGATTTCATTACTGCTTCGGAAGATGAACCGTCTTCAAGTGCTTGTGAAGGAGTCGAAGGAATGACACTTCGACCAGATCAGAAACTTGGCGAACCAATGGCAGAGAGTCATAGGAAACGATGGCCTTTATTTTAAAGAATAGTTATTATTGTTTTTGTTCAGAATCTATGCATAATTTTTCACTTTTTAAAATGCCCCAGAACTTTCTTTCCAACCAGATACCACATGGGACGCGTCACGTGCCGTCACAACTAACCGGTTAGAGATCCTTTGAAGAAGGGGATATGTGGAAGCGAACATCAGACTTATTTGAAGAATGAGCTTTTCGTTGCAGCACATAATATTGAAACCGCTAACATTCATGGCTCCGTAGTATTTGTACACTCGTTTACATCTATCTTGATAGACATGGCTTCACTATTGTAATTGCCTCAAAATTAGCATTCAATTCGTCGTCTAAGAAGCTCTGTTTGTAGAGATGATACCGTTCAGTTGCGGCCTTAATACGGGTAAAAATTTCTCTCCTTTTCACCGCTACATGGTCACTAGGTACGGTTTCATTTTGAACTTCATGCTATGACATTAGTTGCTCCTTATCACATGCGAGCACTTGGCGACTGTTGAAATCTTGTTGAAATTCTGGAGATCTTTTCCGGCATACGAATCGGGTATTTGACAAGTCTACGATTGCATTAGGCCTTTTAGCATCCCTATCTGCCATTCACCGACTAATAAAGACTATCCGTGATGAAAACCTTGTCATTAAGTTTTTTTTTCAAATGTTCAAGAACAATTTTCTCTTCCAGATAGCGGCGCTCAGCCCACAAAATGGCAAAGGCGTTTCTTGGTGCTAACGAGATTGTATAGCAGAAAGATAGATATTCCACCATATGTTGCGTAAGACTTTTTCAATTCATTACTTGAGTATAACAAAGCCACTTGTCCTGATAACATATTCAAATTCTTTCATGAGGTCTGCTATGGCACTTGTAAGGCTCTACACACGTTCTCAGCCTTTCACCCTCATCAGTAGCACGGTGCATTTCGATTAACTCAGATCGTAGGGGATGTACCTCCTACATATAGAGTAATCGACGTCGAATTATTTACACTCAATGTACGGTAGAAACTTCATCGTGACATTCTTTCAGAGTGATTGATTGTCTATAGTCGTTTGTTTGGCTTACGGCTATTACGCTGGTATATATACATATCAACATTTTCAACCGACTTTTGAGACGCCGCTTGGATTAATGCATCCTGACAGCATATTTCAACCTGGTTAACGCGAAAGGCATCGTGCTGCTCTCGAGGCTGAAAGGTCGAAACACGTGTTAAGCACTTTATGAGTGTCATGACAAGCCTTATCACAGACATAGAATATGCTGTCAGCACGTATTAATTTTGAGCGAGGTCTCAAAATACTCGATTGAGAGTGTTGATATAGAGCCTCTTGTTCTATAAAATATACATCTTACTGCAAATGATCAGATCTTGTTCAATCCATTTGACATTCCTCATGCAGTAGCAGAAATTAGATATGGAGATGATTATTGATGAGTCCGTAACTGTTAACGACTATCCCCACTCCATCATGCACTTTTTAGTCGAGATTATATATCCGTGTCATATCCTAAGGGTTCTGTTTTGAGAAAATGTGCCCTATTATGTTAATTCTTTTTTAATGCTGGAAATAATAAAATGCACAAATTCATAAGAACATAGGAATATGAGAGTGTACACAGAAGATCATGATTTTCTGAAAAAATCAACTTTTCTTTAACCTGGGCACTATCAATCGATGGATTCTTTTATGATTTGGTTAATGCAGGATGTCTTTGTGTTTTTAGCCAAAGCGAAAAAAAATCGTTGTTGTCAACCTCGTGGCATTAGCGAGAAGCATGGTTGCTGCTCATTTTTCATGTTGTGATGTCATAAAAGTGACCTCGTCTGTCACACATTCTGTGATTGAATGATACGCTAATCGTGGATATCCTACCATCATAAGAAATGCTGTTGAACAACAAAATTCATTCCAACCCAAAGGATAAGAATGTAGCCTTAGTAAAGCTAACCCTTTCATACGTTTATCATTTAGTATTTGCACACAAAGTCGTTCCTTTCCATACCTTTAAACATCATTCAGATTGTTTTCAATACTATCTGCTGAATTTTGATGAAGAAATTTGGTTATCAAAGGCATTGAGATTTTAGTGCTAATGGAAAACGCATGCTTGAGTTTTGAGGATCTCAGCTTTTTATGAGGAGAATTTTTGGAAACATCATGGTAGAATAAATGTGGGGAGCTCGTCTAAAGCAAACGTGTTCGTTTGCATAAGACCGTGACAAATTTGCTGACTTGTCGGAGTTCGCGGCCATCGAAATGTGTTAGTATGGAGCACTACTGTAAAATGATTTCTCAAGTCTCATTCAACGTACACTTTCTTCATTGGAAGCTAAAGGATGAAGCGCTTGGCCCTGATCAATCCCTGATGGATGCGCCACGGGTCCGACTTTGAAAAAGAATCATGAGAGTTGATTGGTTGCATATCTACTCTCCACGATGAGTCTCCGTGGCTTGTCGAAGTACCGAGGTCAGTGATGCTACCTCTCCAGATAAGTCTACTACTTACTCTCCAACTCTAAAGAAAGATGGACTTGGTGAGCTGTAGGGTGCGGAATCACGAGTGCGTGTCGCAATACAGTTCTAACCGATGGCCACCTGCGCCTTTTCCATTAAATTTACTGTTGTAGATAGAAACTCGTCGCTATTAGCTTAGTCATCATGTAGATTTCTGAGTCTGACAAGAGAAAATTTCAGAACTGAGACGATGAATCGAATGCACGACCGTATGCGTGTCGTTTTCATCGTTGTTGGCGTTTCTGTGTTTTTCACAATCTTCTTCTTCGGTGAATTCTCAACCTATCAAAGAATTCTGCGTGCTCGAGAAGCTGGTGTTGGCGTCAAGAAAATGTGAACAAACAACTTGAAGTTTTCTTGTTAAAAATATTTGTAAATTCCATGCAGAAATTTCTCTTTTATTGTAGTTAACTATACGTTCTCCGCAGTTTGAGCATTTCCATCGTGCTGGTGAGACAAGTGTCATCAGACTAGACTGAACACTTCAACACGACGTTCGGTTGTTAAAATGGCTTATTTTTATGCTCCGCAAATGTTGATTTGTACTCATCCATCAGATATCCTTATTAATACGAACATAAACTGTAGAGGTAAAATAAGATACTGTGGTGGTCTGATGTTACAAAAGTGGCTTATTCGTATGGAAATTTCAGTTGTAAACACGTGAATAAAGTAATTTGAAGTTCTTTTTTTGACTGTATAAGTGTTTTTGTTCCATTGATATTTTGATGGGCTTGCATTACGTGATTTTTAGCCTATCTAGTGACGTAAAATCTGCGCGCGTTGTTGATCTTCGTACATCGTTTTGCCACGAAAGACAGTAGCAATCCGTATCTTGACAGAGATCACTTGTCTTATCCACCGTGTCCACATGGATATTTTTCTAAGGTGTTTATGAGTGTTACAATTGCTCAGGTGCTTCTAAGCTCTTCGCTAAATTTTCTTGAACGGGTGTTTCGGCTTTGAGTCTGTTTTCAGGAACCACGTAATAGCTCAAGTAAGTTGGAAAAGCAGAGAAACCTGATCAATAGGAGGAGAACTGAAAAGAACACTGATGTAAGTTCCATATTCTTCACGATAGACTGAATCCCAAGTACAAAGTTAGTATGCCCATTCTCTCGCCTTCCCTTTCCATGCCACAAAAAATACCATTCCACATTTGTTTTCACTTAGCACGCTAGACCACAATTTTCTATGTATTCTTCATAACGTCATTGTGTTAACCAACCTAAGGTCTTTTTTTCACTTGCCTAAATACCTCTATTCAACCGCCCTTTCACATCACTTGATGGATTTTCGCTTTCCATCTGATTTCAGAAGCCGCGTAAAGATCAGAAGGATGAGCAAAAGAAAATCTAACATCTAAAGAAGCGTGAAACGTTAAAAATGCGAAAAAATTAGTGGTGTTTCTCTTCCTTTTCATAAAATGAATTTCACGTAATTTTTGCATCCTTCCATCTTCTTCCTCTGTCCCCCTCCCACAATGAGTACAGAGCTTTTTCTTCGTGTTACTCTTTCTGATAGTATGCTTTTATGTAATTTTCTGCCACTTGTATGTGGCCAAATTAGCGGTGGATCCTCATGCGTGTTCTGCACTGTGATCGCTGCTTAACCTGTCCAGAATAACTAGATTGAAGCGATCATTCCTACCTAGTACATTAAGCAAGAACTCTTTTTTGAATCTTATTTTCCTGCTTGTGTGAATTTTCATAACTGAAATCAGAATATAGAGATTAGGGTTCCTTTCCTATTCAAGGATTTGGTCTCCTGATTCCGCAGTAGTGACGAGAGATGGATTTGCTAAGAAGTCGCTGACTGAGTCCATATAGCCGATTATGCTGATCATGACCAAGCGAAACTGACGAACAAGGTCACGCCATTTGTGAAATTGTCACTAATTACAAAAGGATCTACGGATTTATGTATAATCAACTAGAATTCTTTTAATACAGCCGCTTTCACTGGTGTTATATTATCACAATTCTAAATCCAATAACGTTGAGCAATGTCAAAACTTGAACTTCAGTCAGAAATCGAATCCGTTTTTTCCTTCTCCGGGGCGCGTGCTAATCATTTGCCCTAACGACGCTACTGCTGTGCCATCGTTCCATCTGCGACACGAGGCATCGAACTTCTCAACAGAGTTTACGGATTGAAGAAGATGGATACTGACAATCATTAGCGCCGTTTAAAGGACTGTCGAATCCCCCAATTAATCACACCTAAAGCAATTTCAAAACTGTTCAAAGTGCAGAAATTGGTTGCTCAATAACATAACAAAATCTAATGTTGAAACTTTCCCGAAATATTACTGCAGCTGAACTGGAGGGCTGATGCTCATAAATGACCTGTTGTATCAGTCAAAGTATTCGTCCATACATAACTTTCTCTAGAACTTCTAACCGAGAAGCGTATATCAGGTCAAAGAAACGTGTTCGATGCGTTGTAGAATAGAAAGAGTGATGACAAAACAGGCGTCGATAGTGCAATTGTTAGCGCGTAAACGCGGGTTCGGTTCCCGTTTGACGTCAAGTCTTGCACATCACTCAACATCATTGGTTAAATTTGAAACCGAGTGAAAATTATTCTCGAACACGTTCCCGTTGTGATAAGAAAGATGTTGCTGTCTACACAATCCTTCGTCGCTTCTTGATCATGGGCATCCATTTTTTACATACCAAGTAGGCAGAAGGTGATAATTCGTATAATAATTGAAAGAAGATTGTCCAGATAGTAGTTATTTAAAGTACGAGGCTACGACATAGCTCTGCGCAGCATGAACATGGGAGAGTAGTGATCATATTAACTTTAGTAAATAATTATTAGAGCGCATCTGGCATAATGGTTAGAGACGCTCCACGTCCCACACAAGGTGCGGTTCGATATCGCGCTCACGTTCGACCTCGTTCTTATGGCTCACCAAGCTATCATTCCTACGGGGTCGGTAAACTGGTATCAGACTGGTTTCAAACTTGTCTGGGAGGATAAAAAGAGCGCTAATTCGATACAGTGGTAGGCCGACGTGAGTCATTGTAAAGGCCAGATATGCATTTAGTCACCTCAAACGAAATTAGAAATTCAAGACGAATTTATGGCGCGTCCTTCAGGGATTGATCCACGCAGGGAGCTTTGTCCTATTATCCTTTACTCAAGTTGTGACTCGTTTCTCAGTTTGCCTACATTATATAAATCGTCTGAGGCGAATTTCTCGTCATTCAGACCTGAAGTGAACGACGGTGTTGTCGGGAAAACAAATTTACGGTAGAAGTCTACCTCGGATATGGGAATACCATTCGTTCTTGACGAACTCCGCTAAATACTGGATAGTGGTGTTATACATTTTTGAGGAGATGGTGTTGCACTGTCGGATTCCTATCTCCTACGGAAAGTAACAGGATTGATGAAAAGCTATATCACCATCACGCATAAGTAAAGCCTTTGATGTGGGCCATCGTTCTACTTATTGACCGACAAGCGTTGATTACACAACGTCCGTCTCAACAATGTTGCAGGCCTTCCCGTAGTCTGCAAAGGTTTGGACGAGGAGCAAACGATGCTTCTCAAAAGCTGTTGTAACTCCAGTGATGGCTTCAGTGTAGTCCGTGATAGTATTGGTGTGAAATCCCGGTAGCTAGATTAGCTGAAGTTCATGCGAACCCCATGATATGATCGCAGTCTTTCTTTGCCTAGCATAATTATCCATTTGACGGGTGTTCTGCTATTCGGACAATCTGTTTCTGAAATCTCTACATGGTCATCCTCACGCATTTCCAGATTACCCAGAACTATGCGTCAATGCATGCGAATTTAAAAGTTTGCTATCTTACCATTGAAAGTTCAGAGAAACGCAAATTTCTCGTGAGCTGTAGCCTTGTTTTTGGACGAAAATGCTAATGACTCATCTTGGATGATTCTGTCAGGGTGTGATCATCTTGAGGAAACCACAGAAGTTGCATGATTCTTGTTCAAAGTCCATAGATCATATACCTGTCGCTCTCGCCGAAATCTTTAATGTAAGGACATTAGAACGGCATGTTGAATTGAGTAAGCACTGCGTCATCTGCCTGACATTATAGGTCATTGTTGAAGGACGCAATGCTATTGAATCTTCTCAACCTTCTCAAACATAATCGAACCTAGTGAATTATATTTCGCGAAAAATATAGATTCATATCACTACCATGACATTTCACACATGATCGCCTTCAAAATAAGCTTTAATTTTGACCTCTTGTGAACGAAGTGTATTGATTTCCGTATAAAAGGTCCTCGTCCTTTTTTCGCCAAACAAACTTTTTATTCAGACTCTCAATAATCTCATGATGAATTGGCGAAGGGAACCCGTGATAATGGGCTTAGTTTTGGGATGTCCTTCATAGTGCGCTGCTCCAACGAAGTGCTAAGCTTCAGGACGCAGTGAAGAAAATTTATGCCACTCGTTTAACCCTTTTCAGCCGTGCTTTTCTAGTAACCTTCTAGTAGAGAGCCAACAACATGAGAACCGCAGATTTACTTACTAAGCTTGTTTCCAAGGACTGTTTTCTTGTGCGCTGTACCGATAAAGACAAAATCACATTCTGCCCCTGGAGTAGTAAGCCCATTCTTAAACCTCGCGGCGGAGAGTTTGTCGATGTTGCCTAAGGAAATTGAACCATAGAAAGCAAGGAAAGCACCCAAAATTAGTACACATATACAGCGAAGAAAATTCACGATAAGAAATATTCAAGAAGAAGAACTGACACCTATCGAACGAAGAACAAAGCCTTCTCTTACGTGCCGTGACAATTCGAAAGACCGACTTTCATCAAACATCGGTGTGTTAAATGAAATGTGGAAATGGCAAAGGAAAAAATATCCAAATAATTTATCTTTACTCTTCGCGATGCTTGCCCGCATTCTTGACGATACTTTTTCTTTCTTTTTTGATTCTTTTTGACGATTGGTGGCTGAACTTCAGTACGTTCGCTTTCCTCTGAGTCTGAAAGTATTCTTGTATCACTATCGATACAACTCTGCAGAATTTTCATTAGAAGGCTGAAAATATGAGGCCTTTGTAAACGTCACTTTATTCCATAGCAACCCTCAAAGTGTCATCAGTCTAGGAATTACCTGTCTTCTTTGCGCAAGATGACGTTTGAACCAGCTGATACCCAAACAGGAAAAATAATCACGGAAAATGTGCCATATGTTTAGTTATGTTCAAAACTCTCATTTTTTTGTTCAGTGTGGGTATCCACAATTCAATCGACAACTTCGTGGGTCCTTCACGCCAATATTTTGACGCACGCCCTAGAATTCTAACTACCACCTCAAAATCGTCATCGCTCTGCCTTAGTACCCCCCGTATGCCTGAAAAGTTTGTTTGGGGCTCTATCTGACTTTTCGTCTAGGTGTACTTCTATGCGAACTTGAAGTTATCCACTTGTTGCGACTATGTATTTGTATTCGTCACCACATGTCCCACACGAGATAACGTATATTGTACCCGTGCTTGCACTCCATATTTACCGTTTCCTTTATATTATAAGGGCTGATACAAGCGACCCAGAACCAAATAACGACGTAATATATTGGGAGGAATTTTATAATTCCTGCATAGTTTCCCAGTCCATTGTTTTGTAGACATCTTTTGGTGCACGTGCTTCGTTTGTTGAAAAGGGTTATTCTAAAGGATTTTAATTATTTAATCATGGCACACCATTCATTATGAAGCTTCCCTGATTTTGACCTCACATTAGCGATTGCTTCATCGTATCCATTTGAAATGACTATTTGTGGCGCCGATTTTAGGATTCACTTCTCTCCTCATCTCTCGTGCATACACGTGTGACTGTTCGATACATATTCTGGATGAGCAGTTCCAATATGTCAGAAATGAGAAGAAAAATAATGCACTAAGATATTTCTATTGCTTGCCATTAAATACCATTTCGTCATGTAACCCGCTCTCCCTGTACATTTGAACGTTCAAAAACCAAATTCACTTATCTATAGCCCCTTATTACATGGACTTCATACATTCCGATTGTCCTAATTAGCAGTTGAAAAAAGTGATCGTCTATGTATCGACGTTAGTACTGGAAGCGGACCACGAGTGGTGCTTCCAATTTAGGCATAAAAGCGATGGCTATGCATTGTTATAGTCTCTGATCCATTGCAAACCCTCCAATTTGGGCATAATGTCTTCCCGACCACTCAAATATCAAACATCTGAGGCATGATTTTAATAGTGCTATAAGCTGTTGAATAGACAAGCCATACATAATTGCTTCCCTACATTTTCTAACAGTAATTCGTGAGTGGCTTATATTACGACGTCATTAGAAACGTTTGTATAGAACGCGTAACCTCGAGCAACTCCATCGCATACGTGTTATTTGGACGTGCGTGTTCAAGATGCTCCAGGGAGATATTGATGTTTGGGAAATGAGTGGGTATAAGTTTTGATAAATGCGATAAAATGGCGCTAAAGAACCATGTTATCCTATCTGTTGGTCCGCACACACAGCTCATTATCAATCCTACTTTGAATGTGGTAAGATCGATAGTCCTAAATTTGATGGCAAGTTTGTGTACTTAAATCAGTGTGTAAAGGATGGGATAAGTTGGCAAATTACTTTTGAGTTAAAGAGTAACCGACTTTCTTAAACTCGCAACCTTTACCGCTTGAACCCACTCTTTATTTGACCCTTGGTATTGGTATTTATGTTCATTTTCAAAGTTGGTCAATAAACAGAAGCATCTTGATGTTTCTCCGTTATATTAGCATTCAGCTGATGAAGAACAACTTTACAAATCCACCATCCTTATTGTACATAAACAAACTTATGCCTTTCCAATTTGTCAGCTCTTACACCTAGCACAAACCGCATTTTTGTTCATTAGTCAATTTGAGCTGAATTTTTTCCCGTCGGTAGCGATTGAGTATTTGGAAAAATTCCTCTGAAAATGAACTGAAAGTCGAGTCACCTATGCTATCAGGATGTGATTAATTGAAAACGCTCGTGGAAAAGGAGGTGGAGGTGATGCCTCTCTTTGTTGTTTTAAACCGCATTTTTCTAGTTTCACTTTAGAAGGAGCTGGTCCACAACTTCATGCAATTAATAAGCAATAGAGCGAAGTGTTGTTTTGGAAAGAGGTTGTCCGCGTTCTTCAGAGATTGCAAGTTTTGCGCGACCATTATTCACATCATTCATGAATAAGACGAATCCTCAAGCAACAGTTGAATTATTACGCGAAAATTCAGGGACCTTCATGCAGGACGGATGCCAGGAGACGAACTGAATGCTAGAAGCTCTGAGATCCGTTCATTGCAATGTGATAACGGGTCGCGTAAGATAAGAAAAAAAAAGAATTATCATGACGACATTTTCTACTTTATACCCTAAACAGATCAAAGTTGCAAGCAGAGATAATGGTGTGGGAAAGTTGTGTTCACAATTCGCTGAAAAGAAGATGACACCTTGTAAGCGAATGACAACAGAAAGAATCCTTTGTCGGAGGTACAATGTAATAGGTACATATAGAGGTTTGATATTTATAGAAATTCATTAAACAAACTATCTTTTTTTTTGGAATAAATCTGCGCGAGTTTGGTCCTCCCCCAAAATGAACGGCCAACGTTTTGACGCTTTTGCTTTCATAAAAGCCGGCGATGAGTATCGATATTGTGCTAATTTTATTGAGAGAAAGAGCTAGATTGTGAGATTTTAACCAATATTCATGTGAGGTTTGAAAAAATCGTGATTTTACCACGTTCTCGACAATGGACATCTGATTAAATTCACGTTCATTAGTTTATTATTTGACTTAAGAATTCTATCGGTATAACTCAACGGCTTCCCCGGAACTTCATTGTTTTGAGTATAAATCACGAAGGATTGCTTTGAACACATTGCAATTTTGGATTCCTTCCTGCTACACGGCGACGAATAAATATTCCACCCTATTCACAGGGCAGGAACTTTTCATGAGAGTGCTACTATTCATTCAAAAGCTTAAATCTCTAGCTAGCGCGGTACATGGTCGATTTTTCAAAACAGTCTGATATAGCAATGTAAAATCTAAAACAAAATCATGTTATACCTTTCCTTCGAGTGCTTTATTAAGACCACGCTCAAATTTCAATAGATCCTTTCATTATTATTTGAGCCAACATGTCATGTGGTCTGGTAAAGGCTCTTGTACAGCCCGAGACACGTGTTTCTTCCTTACAGACTCATCAGCCGGGCAGAACCCGTCGTCTGTCGATCTTTTCATAGTCAGTTCTCTTGGGAGCGTCACACTCCTCATATATAGTTATCGACGACCTACGCTTTACACTCTATGTCAGGTGTCTATGTCATTCACCTAACACAGAGTGTTTTCGTACTCGATTGCTAGTTGGCTAGTATTTTATCATATTATACCTTTCCTTCGAGTGCTTTATTAAGACCACGCTCAAATTTCAATAGATCCTTTCATTATTATTTGAGCCAACATGTCATGTGGTCTGGTAAAGGCTCTTGTACAGCCCGAGACACGTGTTTCGTCCTTACAGACTATGAAAAGATCGACAGACGACGGGTTCCGCCCGGCTGATGAGTCTGTAAGGACGAAAGACGTGTCTCGGGCTGTACAAGAGCCTTTACCAGACCACATGACATGTTGGCTCAAATAATAATGAAAGGAACAAAATCATGATTTATAACGGCCGCACAATTCAACTCCTACTTTGCTGGAAGGACAATAAACAAAAAACATGTAGAGAAAATCTTCAAGTATTAGAATCAAACATTTTGATTGGAGTTTTTTTTTTTCAAAACGGATTAATAGTCATTCCCAAAAAATTAACAAAATCGCACTACCTTATGACTCACCAAAGGGCCATGACGGCCGTGTTGAAGCTGCCGCATTTACCCTTACCCAGCCCTTCCCCCCATCCCATAGGACAGCCATACACACATGCTCGCGCATTTGAAATTGATCTCATTTTCCCTGCTGCAATGTAAAGAAACGTTCTTTCCAAAGAACAAGTACAGCGTTGGAGTCTCGAATCTCAGGCTATCGAAATGATTACTAGTAGTCTAGAAGAAAGCTCTGTCTTTCGAGAAAAAGGGTTATGTGAAACACAAATGTTTCCCTTCCGTTGAAGTAATATATAGATACTTTTTTGCAGAATGGCCACGTACCGCGCTACCAAAGGTAGCAGCTTTCAATGATCACTAGCATTCTCAAGAAAAGTTCATGCTCAGCGAATGGCGTCGAATATTCATTTGTCATCGTCTAACAGAAAAGCACCCAATTTTGTAAAGTGTAATCATCTCCATGAGATTACCGTCTCTAATCACTAACAACATGGATGAACAAGCAATCTCCGAGGTCTCTGTGTCTCGAAAGAATTGAGATATAGCGAACTTTTTTTTTTTTGAAGTACACATAGCACGATGAGGAGGCCATAGATTCAATACAGCAACGTTAGAAATTTTACAGAAAACCTCACTATGCATTCTAACCCAACACTTGCCAAGCAGAGCTGCCCAAGGTGCCCTCTCGGCTCTCAAGTTACGCGGACTGCAATACAATCTCTACATAAAACCTTCTATTCTGCTGCTCTTGCTGAGAGCTCCGAGAAGCCCACTGAGCACTACCACGGAATTCGTTTATCGTCATGGGGCCTCCAAAATTTGTATCGAAGACATATTCAAACATTACGAACATGATAAAGCTAGAATCTTTTTCACAGTTGCTTGTTTCAGTGCTCCTTCTGCATTAATCTATATACATTAATCGAGTATTTTGAGACCTCGCTCAAAATTAATACGTCCTCACAGCACATTCTATGCCTGGATGAGGCCTGTTATGACACTTATAAAGTGCTTAACACGTGTTTCGACCTTTCAGCCTCGAGAGCAGCACGGTGCCTTTCGTTTCAACCAGGTTAAAATATGCTGTCAAGATACAATAATCTCAGGGGCGTCTCAAAATAGTCGATTGAGTGTTGGTATATATATATATATATATATATACCAGCGTAATAGCCGTAAGCCAAACAAACGACAATCGGCAATCAATCACTCTGAAAGAATGTCACGATGAAATTTCTACCGTACGTTGAGTGTAAATAATTCGACGTCTATTACTCTATATGTATGAGGTATATCCCCTAGGATCTGAGTGAATCGAAATGCACCGTGCTACTGACGGGGCTGAAAAGCTGGGATACGTGTCTACAGTTACAAGTGCCATAGCAGACCTTATGAAAGGTTTAGAATATGCTGTCAGGGCGAGTGGCTTTGTTATATTCAAGTAATGAATTGAAAAAGTCATATGCAACATTAAGCGGCTTTTGAATATTCGACGCGAGAAAGCCGACGCTCGGAAGGAAACCACGAAGCAAATTCAAAAGCTGGTGTGTCCCACAGTCATCTGCGTGTCGTTTCTGTCTTTTTGGTCTGGCAGGGATTCACGCCTTTTCCACTAATCGCACGAATGTCGTTCCTTTGTGATCATCCTGAAAATTAGATGCTAATCATTTATCCCAAACACATAATCACTCCTATTGATAGGATAGGCTCGATTTCAAGACGATCTTTACAGACGTTCATGATTTCGGACTTTATGTCAAACGCGGCGAACAACCAACAAATCGAAACTGAAGTGCGAATATGATGTGTTATACAGGTACGCCTCTATCGTTCTCTATTCGACTTTCTATATTTATGCTTCTAATGTTTCACTCGATACTAGTTTTCCATACATTCTTCGGTTCTTTTCGCTTATAAGGGAACAAATAAATATTCGACCTCATTCGCTGCATAAGAATTTTCCATAGGAGTGTTAAAAATCGCCCAAAAGCTTGAATTTCTGGCAAGAACCGTACATAGCCGTTTTTTAAAAAGACCCTTTTATAACGCTGTAACATCCGAATAAAATTATGTTTTACAGCGGCCACGCAATTAAACTATCACATCGCTGGATGCACTAAAAGCAAATGGACGTGTGTAGAAAATCTTTCAGTAGTAGAGTCAAACGTTTAATCTGGAATTTTGAGAAAAAGTCCTAACTTAATAACAAAAATCGTACTTTTCTATGATCCGTGGAATGGCCAATTGATCGAACGACGTGTTGAAACGGCCACGTACGCCCTGCTCCCCCACTACACAGAACAGTCAGTCTCTTGCTGGCATATGTAAATTTGATCTTAATCTTCCTGCTGCGCTGCAAAGAGACGCGCTATTGGATCGTTACTAATAATCTGAAAAAGTGATCTGTTCGATGAGAAATATGCGCATGTGAAACATAATTTTAGTTTGAACTTTACAGCGTTATAAAACATCTTTTCGAAAACTGGCCTGCGTACAGCTCTAGCCAGAGATTCAAGCTTTCGAATCATTACTAACACTCTTGTGAAGAAATCCTATGCAGCAAATGAGGTCAAATATTCATTTGCTCTTTTATAGCCGATGGATACCCATTCTTCTCTTTTTCTTATATGAATAATTTACACTTATGTGAGTTGTACTTCAGAGTGAAATCATTTCCCACCTTAAAAAATATACTCGATATGTCACGACAAAGGAGACGTTTACATTGGCTGTAGAGTACAAAATAACTTGTGCTGAGTCATACACTAATCAGAGTGTTTCTTGAAGTTGCTATTCCAACAAAGTGTTGACATCAATTCGCAAATTTGTATCAAGGTTTGCTAACTACTCTGTATAGTAAATAAGTTAACGTATGTAAAACAAGAATTCTTTTTATTTAACCGATTTTAGCAGCGGTATGATGTTTGTAGGGCAGAATAAGTCGCGGCAAAACAGGCGTGGGTAGTGCAATTGGCCAGCAGACGCTCCAGGAAAGGGCGAAATGCGGGCTCAATTCCCTCCTGATGTTATACTTTTGCACATTACTCAACATCATTGCTGTATAGCATTTTGCTGAGAAAGTTGCACCGTTGTTCGTAGTCAACCTCAAATATTTCTCAGAAAGTTCAGTATCGTTTCGAACACTCAACGCACTGTCGATTGGAACACGATATCTATGTGCACCGAAATCGGCCCATATTCCTCTCATCTATGAAAGGTGAAGTCCGGTGGATTTTTTGAGGCAGTCAATCTATTGATTAGTTTTCAGGAAAGAGAAACGAAAAATGAAGTAGTCGTGGACTGGAAAATGGTTACAATTGCTTAGCGCGTTTATAGGATCTATAAAGGAACTGTACAATCGTGTACGGTCACTATAGTTGTCCGTATGGTGCGTTAGGTGTTGACGAATGATAGTTATGACTGCATTCCATATCATTGTATAGCAATCATGTTGTAAGCCTATTTCATTTGACCTCAATATGAATAATAAACATAAATAAAATAAATAAAAGTATTCATCTTTCATACTGACACCCTACAATCCAGTTCGATCAGTGTAATGGCGCCATATCTCTAATGTTTAATATTATTTCATACGCTCCACTTTCAATCAAAAAATAGAGCTAGGTGATCGACACAATTCAGGTGAGGATTTGGCCGATTGAGAATATAGTGCCCTTATCAACGACTGGTCTTATGGACGTCATCAAAATGGCTCGCAGCTGGAGACGAAGAGCACCCGATCGTCCAGAATTGAAACCGACGATTGTAATGTCTCAGTAAGTAGTGCGTAGCCTGATTTTCTTGTTTGGAAATTCAAATTGCGGACAGTGTACCATTACGATTGCGGCCTACGCACATGGGGCTATCGTCAAAGATGAGAACAGGTGTGTATGCAAGTAAATCTGTAAAAATTAGGTTTGCAATAATTGAAGGATGGATTACCCAAGTTCTCAGATCTATAACCTCATCTAGGATTTTCACCGAGCAGATTGCAATCATAAAAGATGTGTTGTCGGAGTTTAACAAAGTATGGCAACATGTTAGTAAATTTTTCAATCTTTAGAGTATGCTAAGAAAAAACTGCGAATCACTGCTTTTTGAATGACTTTATTGATACTAGCTAACAAACGAATATTCACTTCATCGTTCTACACTCAGAAACGAGAGATATGGAGAGATTGGGCATTTAGAATAGGAAGAAAATACTGTTTCTGACAAGAGGTTTTCAATTTCTATTACCTTATAAGTCGCCTTAACTTGGAAATGTGTTTTTTCTACTGTAGTTGTCGAAACGAATTAAGCTATCGCTATTTGTTACTACTAAGATATTACTCGATTACAGTAATGGCGTCTCTCGGGTTGGAGTTTATATTGGAGCGAACATTTGCATAGACCAGATGGACATAGATCATGAGGTGGATGTCTTTCATGCCGTGAAAATGATGCTAATCAATCGACCACAGCTCATTGACATGAAGGTCTGGTTAAGTTCTCCACCGTTGTGATTAAGGATATTTTAATTAGGATTTAAATAATGAATTCTTAAGATTTCCCGGTATGCTTTCATTGGGTGCAAATTGGTTAGACGGCGACAAATTTATAAAATTATCTCATCCGCGGACAAGAACTTTTTATAGGATTAATAGTGATCATTCGAAAACTTGAATCTTGGCTGGAGCCCTGCGTGATCGGTTTCAAACACCCTTATAGCGCTGTAAAATCTAATGTAAAATTATGTTTACACAACCACTTGTTTTTCTTTCTCATCTCGCTTGTATCTCACTATACAAAATTCTTTCCTTAGAAAGCTATCGCTCATTTTATAGCACATGTAAAACTCAAAAATATGTTTGCTTCTTGGAAAAGCTTTTTTGATCTTTGATCTCCTTTGGTTTTTGATTTGTGCTTGAAATTTCGCCGGACAGAGCTCTTTCTTCAGACTATTAGTAATCATCCAATAGCGTAATGTTTCCTGATTGCAACAATATGCTGATTTTCTGTAATTACGGTTTAGCAGAAAAAATAAGAGCGAGTTTCACATTTTTGGTGAGGTTGTTTTACAGGCTATTCCACAAGGCGAAAGCCATAGTAGGGGGGGGGGGGGGGGGGGGGGGGTGGTGGAAGGGACGGGACGAAGAGGACGTTCGGCATGTTGTTATCTAATTGGGAATCTTTCCTCCACTTTCATTGAAACTCCACATAAAACGTTTGATATAGAAAACACGGAAGTTTGTCTACACATCTTATGTTTTTAGGCTTCCAGGCATTATACGCGTGATGAAATGAAGGTGCAGGCGGGTGTGATATGTAAATTTTTTACCAAGATGCTACAACGTTATAAAAGTGTCTCGTTGAAAACCGGCAACGTGGCGTTGTAGCCTGAAATCTAAGCTTTCAAAAGATTACTAACGCTCCTATGAAAAACCACTGCCCAGCGAATGAGATCGGTTTTTCATTTGTCGCCCTTTAGCCGATTTGTATCCTCTACTGTGCATTGGAGCGCATGTGGCGCAGTGGTTAGAGATGCTCTGCGTCGCACACGAGGTCAATGGTTCGATCTCGCGCTCATGGCTCGCTATGCCATCCACCCCTCCGGGGTCGTAAATTGGTACCAAGCAGGTCTCAGACTTGTCTGGGAGGATAGGCAGCACTGATTCGGTTCAGCGGGAGGCCACCGCGAGTCATTATAAGGCCAGATATGCATTCAATCACCTAAAACGAAGTCAAAAATTGAAGTTGAATGCATGGCGCATCTCTCAGGATTGATCAACGCCGAGAGCTTTATCCCTTATCCTTTATTGTGCATAGTTCGCTTTGCGAGTTTCCCACTCTGTGTATTGAATTCCTTACAATAATAGAGGCTTTGATAGGTTACAAATATTGCAAACAAAATACGATTATAAGTTAGAAATAGGTTAGATGCAGAAGAACTTTATGAGATAATCAACAAATCTCGGTTAAAGGTTTTATCTCCTAAAAAGTGCCCAAGAGAAATTTCACAGCTGGCTGAATCCTAGAAATATCTATGTGCTTAGAATACAATAGTTGCTTGTGTTGTTGTGGACTTGCGCAAATTTTTTAGGATGAATACAAGTATTTATACGATTTGATGTTGCAGTGGTATATGACAAATCCGGAGTATCGAATTTATGACAAAGACGACGCAGAAGGAGAAGACGGTTCGCGGCCATCCTCACAAAGTCAATCGCTCCGCGATAAGGATCGATGGATGAAAAGCCAAAACTCGGTTCGATAGAACGGCCGGCATACTCCCTACGAATAGAGTATTTTTTGAGCTTTTCTTGGCTCTAAAATTGGTTCGTTGAACCCAACGAGCCGAGAGATACACCGAAACTGTGATCCTCTTTTCACAGCATCGTTTCATTTCTGTTTGAGATCTTTCCTTTAGTTCGCTTTTTCTCGTTTAGTGTATCAAACCACTTCTGTCAGGTATACTATCGGACGGGTAACTTTGATAAGCCACTAGAGTAATTGCTCACACAATTCCTTGTCTCAGCTGTATCTATTTGGATTTTTGTTCTGAATTTCTAACAACGCCCCACATATCATTTATTTGTTATTAATTGTATTACTTTGACGGTTTGTTGATTACGTCATCAAACGAGAGACTCAGAAGGGATTTATATGGCCTTTGATGAAGAAGGCATTTTCAGTCACTCCATTCTAGGTATCAGTTGTTAGTTACAAGTTCTTAGGGAGACTTTTCTTGTGGCCTTCTTCGACATATTGTACATTGTGTTATTCCGATGCTTCAACTGTGATTTTTTTTACAAATTTTTATTCACACACTTGAATAAACAAGCATTTTCGTTGCTTTTGATGCAGTGCTAGTTCTAGAACAAACACAGTCGAATGCCATGAATGAAATCACTGTCGCATCTACGATTTTCAGTGACTCTAATTTCTTGGGTTGACGCTTAGACTTTTCACTAGCAATCCGCTACGACGTGGAAATTCAAAAACAAAACATATTGTGAGAGGTTATATCAGTGCCAGATAGAAAAAGGCTCTGCTAGTTGGTGCCTTCCATCAAATGAATCGTCGGATTTCAGGAGGCATTAATGGACGGGCTTTTGCCATAAATTATCGCGCGACAAGTAACATCCACACATTTGTCGCCACCCCTGAAAAGTTTGGTTTGTTTCTTGTATTCTCCTATCAAAATCATGTGAAGCTCAGAACACTGCGAGAACATATGATCGTGTCGAAAACGGCCTGGTCGAGGAGACTTTATGGTAGATGTTATAAGCTTTTTCAGTTCGCGTACGGTATTACTCCTCCGCTATTGAAGTATTCTTGATCAGAACTAGGCGCTGTTTACTGCTCAATGAAGAAGTTAATGAACCTTATAATATCGTGGAGATATACTATGTATAGACGCAAGCAAGTGTTAATAATAGAAGACTTGTAAGCAAGTCACTCACTGGCAATCAATACTACTACAATTTGCTGTATTCATGAATTTATGAGAGGGTGTTACATTGCCTTTCTGCTATTGTTGGTGACAGTCATACCAGAAAGTGAATACTGTGAAAATCTTGAGTATCCGAGATGGATAAAATCGGCTTTCAAACTAAGAACCTTGAGGTTAATTGCCCTTAGGCGAATTGAGACCGCGTTTCACCCATACCGGAAACGCACGCTACCGCTACGCCACCGATGCTACTGCTTCGCGACTACTCTTTTTTTATATGTTAAAGTCAAAGTTTCGTTAGTTCTTCACGCTCCGAAAAGGTTTCAAATCTTGAAAATAAAGAAAAGCAATGTTACCCTTGATGTCTATGACAATATCGCGACTTCTCGTGAGCCAGAAAAACCCTTGCAATGACTCGCATTGATAAAAGTAGATTTTGTTGTTAGCAGTTCATTGTGATTCTAAAACCTTACTGCCTTGTTTTAATAACATATTCAGTTTGTTACTTTAATGTTTTTAGAACGCATACTTCGATCTACATATCTATGTTAGTTAATCTGTATTCATTTTGATATAGCTCATATTCGGCAACTACATGGAAGTAGAGAAAAAATCCGCTTTACTCGCGCACGGATTTCAAACTCAATCACAAAGCTGCCAAAACAGCTCCCGATACAGTCCCGTGAGTAGTGGGTAGTGAGTACGATTGTAAAGATATGGACGGTAATGAAACTCATTGCTACCGACTACTTCAAGGTGGTGGTATTCAGTTTCACCTAATACAATTTTACACAGTGGAACATCTAGGTGTGATAAAAGTTAGTCAAAAAACTCGAGTGGTCGCACGACATTAACGCGAAAAAGGCATCGCTGCATAAAACCCATTAAGCCTTTTCTGAGCAGCGAAACGATCTAATACTTGGTTTCAAAAGGACAAATGACCAAAGTAGAATCTGCATAACAAATTAGTAGCAAGATTGGTAGCGCAGTGCTAGTGATGTCGTTGATTCACGGACGCAATGCTGGTTCGGCCTCGCCCTTTCTCATCAACCCTCTAATCATTTCGAGGGCGTAAGATTGGTTCTAGGCTTGGCTAAAAACAGTCCGTTCCTCGCAATCCAAGTGGAAAAGCTCTAGCCTCGCTTTATCAGGGATCCAGAAATAAACTCGACCCTTCTAAATGATACATGAAGATGGCAATCGTTAAGTTGAAGCTATATGTAAAAAGTTGGAAGAACATCGTGGATGATACATGATAGGAAACGAATTGAATGCAAAATAAGGTGTAGTCCTCATAGTAGACTGCATAGAGAGGAAACAACTGACGGCAATCTGCTTAGCATGAGACAGAGATAGCTTACCACTGAAAACACTTCTTTAAAAGAAATTTGTACCAGCCAAGTTACAAATCTGGCAGACGGAATGGTCTGCTTTAGCACTTTGAATCTCCATGAAAAAAGCCCTGGATTACGATCGTTTTTATTGTAAGAATACGATTAGATTACGGCATAAAACTAGCTGCAGTACAAAACTAGAAAAGGCTGTTACGTTGCTATTACAATTGTGATACTTTCAGCACGTTCATTACAGTCTTAACCACCGAATGTTGCTTCATGAGCAGTTTTGAAATAACCACCAACAGGTTACTAATAAACTTCTGGAAGCAAAGTCCCCTTCATCTCCTTTTCTCTTGAATTGAAATAAATCCAGCTGTATAAAGTTGTTCGAAAAGGGAATTCTTGGAGAAATCTACGATAATCATTGAATTACCACCGAATAATCTAAGGAGCCAACTAGTTTGCAATGGCTTATACGACCGGCTCTGAAGAATACAAAATATGCTCTATCGGTAGAGACGGTGGTTGCATGAGCATAGGCACGGTTCACCAAAGCTGTTGCAAAACGTGTGCAGAAAAATATCTGGTGGAACAGCTAGGCCACTCTGGACCCGCATAACAAAACACCTAGCTGACAAACGTTACACTAGACCAAAAACCCTCTAGGCACCCATAAGGCGCAGAGGCTAACGCAGGAACATAAAACATCAACGCGAAAGATTCTAGAAGTATTTTAGATTGATACCACCAATCCAGTAAAAAGCCGCACTGGGGAATGCCTCGTGATCACCAGTGAAACGTGTTACTATATATATAAGACAGTCGTTTTGATGAGGAAGGCACATTACGAGTCTGCATGATCTCTTAGTTCCTCCTGGTGGTCTCTGATTGAGCAACTCAGTGGAAGACATGTAAAAGGGATAAACCAGTTAAAAGTTGATTTCGTGCTTGATGCAATTGAAATCCGGGTCTGGTGATTCTTTTTGACGAATAATGCTGGTGTTGGTGGACTGAACTGTTTACAACTTGATCTTTCTAAGCTCTAAAGGAGACGAAACTGTCGAGACGTCAACTGTTTGAATTATAGTGTTTATGAAATTCGTGCTGCCTCGAAAAGAAAGTAAGAAATCATTACCGAAGCATCTCAAAGTTAATAGATAGTCGGCTTTGGGAAATTCGTTGGTTTCCTAAGTTGTAAAGCATGGAATTTCACCGCTAATGAACGAGCAGGGTCGTCTCCTATCATGGAAGAACTGCTTATTCTAAGGATCTCTATTATAATGAATTCACCTAGTAGAAGTTGAATGCAAACGGATTGAAAGCACACACCAAAGAAGCAATATAGGGTTAATAAAGCTTCAACCATTCAAAAGCTGACCAGTCGCGGCGTGATTGTTATTGGATTGAAATCATTATTTATTTGAGATTTCGTGGTCAATAAAGACGTGATGAACTAAATTCCTGAATTCTACTTCTGTTCTTCGGATAATAAAGTGGGAAAAAAACTTAAAAAGAGCTTGTGAATCCAAGAAAATGATTTTGAAAAGCCAAAACCAAAGGACCTCTAGTACTCTGCCAAAGGGTTAGCAAAACCGATTGTTGTGAAATGGTCAGCAATGTCCAATCGGATCACTTTAAGTAAGAAAAACTTAAAAAGAAGCTTTTAAATATAGGAAACAATGAGGATCAGTTTTCGCAGAAAATTCCAATACCATTAATCGTAAACATCAAGCATACCGTAAAGGCAGTCCTGGAATGCAGTATCCTAAAGTTATCAATGAAGATAACAGTCTCCGGTCTGAGGGAGATCGTTGTCGAATTTTCGGGCTGATGACAAATCCGAGAAAATGCAGTGTAGGCATGATAGAACTGTAGTGCCTTAACAGCGTAATAAGCTGTATCCTCGTCTTTCCGTAATATCCGAAAAGGAGCGCGATCATAAGGATTGAACCTGAAACGCACCAAAGTGTTGTTGGCTTCGCTAAGAAAAACTGTGTGCAGAATCAAAATATTTCTCCTATTTTTAGCCTTTCTTTTCGCTGCTCAGGGTCATAGCACATAGCGGGATAGTACGGGAAAAGCAGGGAAAAAACGATAACCGAGTGAGAACTGTTATTATTGATGAACTTGCTACACAGTTTTGCAATATCATACTTCATACTTCATAACGTTCGACGTTGTTTTCTTGTGATCATGGTAATTCTGAGATTACTTAAGGAGTTAAGATTAGTAGTCCAGTATAAGGTCACGTATTCTTATGTAGAATGCACATTGTCCGTTGAACATGCTCGTAATGTCTCAAAAAACTGTAATTTTTCGCAAAATCGAGAGTAGTCTTAAGCCGTTGGTACTTCAGAGGCAAGTGGATAATTGAAAGAAGCATGTTACTGCAAATGCAGAAAAGAAAGTCGCCGATAATAAACTATAACTTTTATTTGTAAACAAAAAAGTTATGCTTTGCATTTTTTTATAGACATTAATCGTTCTCTAAGAGCACATTTGACGCAGTGTTGGAGGTGCTCCGCGACGCACACAAGGTCAATAGTTCGATCTCGCGCTCACAGCTCATCAACCCATCCCTTCGACGTTGGTGAAAAAAATGGTATCAGCTTGTTTGGACGGATAAGCAGCACTGACTTGATGCATCGGTATGCCACCGCTAGTCATTGGAAGGGCCGGATATGCTTTTAATCACCTCAAAGGAAGCTAAACATTGAAGACGAATGCATGGCGCATCCCTCAGGGATTGCTGATCGACGCTAAGAGCTCTATCCCTTGTTTTTTGATCATTTTGCACGTCAACTGATACAGTTCACATTCATTTCATACTTATTAGTCTGAAGTTGGGAGGCAGATTGTTTTAGGAACACAGGTACCAAACCAGTGCCTGTCGCCGCATATGTATTGCGATCGTTTACAACGTGGGCGATTAGCTTCATCGTTCAAGGAGATGTGCAAATTCTTGTGGTGACTGTACTTCCAGCGTACATGATTTGAGAAAGCTGAAAGAAATTCTAGCACTAACAACAGCATTTTCAAACGTGTAGGCGATAAAGAAAAGTAGCAGAATCATTAATTCGCTTGACATATTAGAAAGCAGTGCCCATCACAATTCTAGAGTGCTCCGTGATCGTTGCAAGAATGTGTTCTACAGACCTGTTTTGTCTAACATCCTCAAAAATGGCAGTACTGTATGCATAATGTATATCATTCTCAAGAGGTAGTCACCATAACACATTTTATGGACCGGACATAATATTCAGGCTCTTCTATCGATGCTCGACGAAGCATAGAGCACCTTTCAGGGATTCATCAGTTTGAAAAACTTCATTCTTTTACTTCAGGAAAAGTTCGACGTCTTGTGCACAGTGTAGTACAGGATGATTATATACTCCCCTCCCATGGTTACGATTTTTTTGAATAATCCACATCCAATGCAGACTAGGAGAAGATTATTTGGCGGAACAACGCCAAAGTTCAAAGCTTAAACCTTATCCAGAATCTATTCAATAGGAAAAGTGAGAAATCAGCCAAAAAAAGCCGAGATTCCAAAAACGGTCTCATAATTTCTCAATAGCTCAGCATTTTTAGTTGACTTTCTTAGAAATTATTTATCATAAGCTACTCATGTTCCAGGGGCGCTATGGACGAGTGCTTGTGATGCTTGCCACGGCGTGCGTGGAGCCGAGCTCTACTCCCAACTTCTCCTGCAGTCAACAACAAAGCCTTATGGAGTGCCACGGCCAGGCTATCCTCAAGGCTGCAAGAAGACTCGCTAAGCCAGTATTCTAAGGCGTTCAAGGAAAAGACGAAGAGCAAATTGAATGCTAGGAAGTTCTGGGATCCGCACAGTGAAAAAAAAAACTGTGAAGACGGATCAATAAAATGTCTATAAGTACTTATATTTTAAGTTTTCAGATCTCTGTACACCATCCTAGATGGTGGTTCTAATAGTAGTAAAAAATACCGATTCAATACTAACCAAAAAAAAAAAAAACAAGATAGAAAAATCATCCAATGTTTTGTGAAGATTTACTACTCAAATATCTCCTACTTATTTTAAGTTTTCAAAGGTTATCAAAACCAACGAGTAGTAACAAGTTAAATTGGAGACTACATGAATACTACCTCCCTCTTGCTACAGTGCAGGGCTTAATGAGGGGCGTGGGCCACTGACGAGGAGGGCGAGACCTCCGAAACACGCGTGTATGGCTTTGGCACACCAAACTCGGGTAAGGCTCTAAACATTCTTAGAAAACATATTGAATACTCTCTTCTTAATCGGCACCATAGGTGTTTTATATACACTGCGAGAAACGGAACCTAATAAGCAACTTTTCCGCGGGAAGAGAGCAAGTTAAACCTTCAGCGCTAACGGATCAAATCACATGGCAATCAGCATCACTGCTGGTGGCAGGCAAATAAGAAGAAAATAGTGAAAAGCTAAAGAGAAAAAACATTTCACGGTAGATCAAGATTTGTTTCTCCTTTCAAAATGAAGTGAGAATAGGATTTCGTGAAAGAAAGAAAATTTAGAGCTCACCAAATTTTTTACGGAATTTTATTAGCAATAGTATTATTGAACTCCGTTGCATAAATTTCACTTGTTATTGGAAAGCATAACAGTAGAACTATCCATTTCTTCGATTACATCAAAGAAACGTAATCGCTCAAATCGCACCTGATTTGCACAATATTGCCGTATGAGTCGAGTTCAATCACTGCTTTTTCTTTCGATATAGAGTGAAGTTCAGCATCCCTATTCGCCACTTCGATATAATGATGATCAATCTAAAAGAAACATGCGCCGTTTTTGTAAGGCCTGCAAAAGACCGTCAATACATCGTAGGCGTCAGTGTAAGGCTTGCAAACTAGTTTGCTTGCTGATCACAGATGAATAAAATATAACTGACCTCCAGTTATTTAGCGCGAAGAGAAAAATAATAGAAACGTGGAAAACTGAGCTCTTTTAATATGAGCGTAATGGTTTTCATAGTCAAAATTTATTTGACGCTTATTGTAATCTGTTCCCCTCTGCCTTCACAATCAGTGTGGAGTGGTAATTGCACTTAGGAAAACAGTCGAAATGTTTTCCTTTCTCTATATCCTTCTTTACATCTGTGCAGACTCCAGCATTTCCTGTATTCCTCCATGGACTCGCATTCAGACATCATCAAGAACTCGGGATTTTCAATGGTAATAGGCGGTTGTTTCAGGATTTTAGTTTTTCTGATCAATAGCATTGCACATTAGTCTAGTAGGTTTCTCTTTGAAGCTGCAGAGTAGCCTTGCTAGAGCTTTGTTAGGTCTTACGCTTTCTAGTAAGTCCTCTCATCTCTGTATATGTGTAAAATCCGTATCAGAAGTCTACTTGCCTCAGAGCCACGTTGAATCAACTTTCTATTGGACTAAGTCGCTAACTAAATTTGATGTTCAATAAAAAAAAGTGTTAATTCGGAATAGATATGCAAATAAGACTCCGGACAATAGTTCGAATAAATTTCAGAGTCATCTAACATTTAATAACTGATAGAGAATAAAATGTAGGTACGACGATAATAATTCTTTACTTTTCGATAGGTTAAGGATTTCAATGCGTTCAGAATGAGTTTGACAAATTAATAAGCTTTTATGAAGCTCTTGATCAAACTTCAGCACTTTTCATGATGATCAGATGGGAGTCCCAATAGGATCATGGTTCAGTCAGCCGTATGGGAGAAGCCAGCAAGCTGTCGGAAAGCGTAAGATTTGTACATATATCCATCGCGACGTAATTCGGCAATAAAAGAAAGAATGGTATAGGCAAAGACTTTTATCAAATATTATGCTTATTAATGTCAATTTTGTGGTAACATCACCTAATTATCATTGAGTGTACGCCGATTACTGACTATAGACAACAGAGGTCAACAATGGAGTCAATTCCACCGACCTCCTCAGCAAGCTTCAACACATTCTCAGATAAGTCTGATCTTTACGTTGAGATGTTGCTGTAATTTCGATATCTCACTAAGCCTACTAAGGTACAGCAGTTCTTTGAATTGCTTGACAATTCAAAATGCTCAACTTCGATGAAAAATGTTGTCAGACAGAGTAATGGTTTGAGCCAATTGATCCTTTGATTTTTTGTCCATCTATCCATAGATTTATGGTGATTGGATTCAGAAATCGTACTCATGAAAGAATTGATTTTTTTTTCTCCGTTTTCAATAAATTACATCACTCTAACACTACAGGATTTCCTCTTCACGTCCATTTTCTTTTCGTTCTTCCAGCAAAGTATTAGCGAAAACGCGCGACGGGTATATAACAATTGGATTCTTTTCTGTTAGATGGCGACAAATGAATATTCGATCCATTTGCTGGATAAGAACTTTTCATAAGAGTGCTAATAATCATTCGAAAGCTTACATCACTAGCTAGGGTCATAGGACGGCTTTCAAACACCCTTTTTTAACGATGTAAGATCCACAATAAAATTATGTTTCCACACACGCCACGCCCCTTCATTTTGATCAAACGTACAACTCGCTGGAAGCACGGATCTTTCAAAGTGGCGAAAAAATCCTTAATGGAATAACAAGTTGCATCCCACATGTCCAACACTGGGTCTCGGTCGATCACACCGTCCTCAACGCCTAGACTAGGTGGTAAACAAGCTCTTCGTATATGTGAAACTTAACCTTTTTTTCCTGCTACACTGCAGTGAAATGGTCTTCTCCAGAAAATAAGCATACAGTTGGAATTATTGGAACTTACGCTATCGAATTCTTATTGATAGTCTAAATGAAGAACTGTGCCCGACAAAGCTTGATGCACAATTTTCTTCTTTCTCCTACAGCACTATCAAGAGAGCTTTTCCAAAAACCAAACACATTTTTTTTATCGAGATTTGTGATATTAAAAGAGTTCCAGTCTAAGGGACGAGTTCTGCCCAGCGAAGGATAAGCGAGGTAAGAAAAACGCGTTATCGCGTGAAACAAATTTTATTTTGTGTTACAGTGGCCATAAAAAGGTGGTTTGAAAAACCGGTCATGCAAAACTCAAGCCAGGGATTTATGTTTTCGAATGTTTGCTAACATTCCCGTAAAAAAGTTTTTGTCTAGAGAATGAGATAGAATATTTATTTGCTGCCGCCTCACAAAAATTGCCCACAATTTTATTATAAATGCTACAACCTTATATATGGTTCTTTTCAAATGAGGAAGGACGTAACGCAGTAGCCAACGATTTAAGCTTCTCTAATCACGTCCTGTCTAACGGAAAAGCGCAGATAGATGTGCAATTGTAATATTCCTATTCCATTAAGCTAAATGAAAACCCTGGCTTAGACCCGTCCGAGCACGACACAAATCTCATACGACTGATAAAAGGCTGGTTATGGAGGGTTTGTTTTTCCTAAGATCTCAAGATGTTGTGGCAAGATTTCCGCAAGGCGCCGTGATAGGCATTTGCGATTCTTTATCAAATATTTGTCACTGTGAGATAAATGCGCAACAAGAACGGTGAAAATTGCTGGAACTGTTTTACGTTCATTTGGTTCCTTGAAGAGTCGAGCTCATTATCAACTGAAAAGTTTTTGATGGATAAATTCCTATATTCGGCATTCAAAAACAACTTGGAGTGTTTGAAACGGACACCATTTAGAGTAGTCGCCATTATGCGTTCTTCAACTCCCGTATGTGGCATCATATTGTCCGGAACCCAACGCGGACATAGAGAAAAGGTATCAAATTTGCGTAATCAAAAAGTGTCCACAAATCGACGCATTCGTCCTAGTATGCCAAGAGAGCGTTACTATTGGGAAAACAAATGTTCAAAGTGAATGATGAGATGGTCCACTTTTCATCCGGAAACAATCCGCGCGCTGTTACGATGGTGATTTCATCTATTGGAGCAACTTTGTACCAAGTGCTAGGAAAATCTTGTTGTTATTCCATTACAGCTGCTCATTCCAACATGAAATATTCCATAACTCTCGCCACAACTCTGTAGATTACATTATCATATCTCTCAGTATAGGAACTCAGCAAATCAAAAGTTCTTTCTACAATAATTAATGTTCAGAAGACCAGTAACTAGTCCACCTTCTGTCCAGTCAATATTCTGAATGCCTCTGGATTCTCTTTTTGTAGTTGAGTAACACCAATACAAACTGTCGACCAGTACTGTGTCACCTCCCTGCTCCGCAGCATGAAGACAATGGAATACCTGAACAATACTAACAAGGATAATGTGAAATAAGTTCTAAAATACAGATTTTGGTGTGAACTATTCCTAAAATTCTCTCATTTTCTTCGAAAAAGTGTTCCTTAACTATGTTTTGGGCCAACACATCATGTGGTCTGGTAATGGGTCCTTGTGCAGCCCGATACACGTGCTTCGACCTTACAGTCTCGTCAGTCTGGCAGAACCCGTAGTCTTTTAGTCTTTTAGCCAATCCTCTCGTGAGCCCTACTCTCTCCATAAAGAGGTATGCTGGCCCAAATAATAATTGATCCATGGCATCGACTGTTTTATGAACTTTGAAGGTTTTAAAAATAGTCAATGTCATGGATCAATTTTGCCCAGTGTCATTGCACTATGCCATCACCACATACTCTTCCCTCCTTGCTACATTCAGGGCTTAATGTAGGATGTGGGTCACTGACGAGGAGGCCGAAACTTCCGAAACACCGGTGTATGGCCCTGGCGTACCAACCTCGCTTAGGCTTTAAGCATTCTTTTTTTCAAATAATAATCATGTGATATATTGAAATTTGAGCTTGGTGCTGAATAAAACACTTGAAGACTTACAGTGTAATCGTTTCGTTGTTGCTTCGTCTCTTATAGGGAGAATGGGGCTCCGGGAGATGGGCTAAGAAGACTAAAAGACAACGAGTTTTGCTCGACTGACGAGATTGTAAGGTCGAAACACGTGTAGCGGAGTTTACAAGAGACCATTACCACACCACATGACATGTTGACTCAAACAACAATCATGAAAGATATTGGAATTTAGCGTGTTCTTAATAAAACACTCGAAATAAACATATAATATGTTTCAAGTCGCAAAACTGACTGCACCTGGATTCCGGGTGTTTGCTGAAAATATGTACCATCTGTGTGTGGACCAATGGACTCATTGCCATATGCCGTATCTTCGTGATGTTCCTCCTGAAGATGCCCACATGGAATAAGTAATTGACGGCCGTCTCATTCCTCTGAATAATATCTCTGCATCTAAGTAAAAGAACATCTAGCACATGTGATGCTAGCTCATCTTCATGTATGACTACACACCGCTTGTTTTGCTCATCCTTAAGAATGACACTTCAGCGGATTAGTAAGTTAATAAAAATCTCTGTAAACGCACCCCTTTCTCCTGCGCTTTGTTGCTAAATACCCAAAATGAACCGAAGAACGTATTATGAATTGGGGCGATTGTGCGACAAAACTCTTCGGTAGCATGAGGATTTGCCTCTATTCCATTTACGATAACCATCCCGTACTTAACAAACGACTCGGCAAATGTTCTCATAGAGAATTGTGATCTGGAAATAACTGAAACTCTAAACTGGTGAAATGCTATAATGTTACAGCATTGCTTCCTAATCTACTAAGTACTCAAATCTTTCGATTAATTCTTATATTTCTTGCTGAAATTTCTCCAGGATGAAACAATGAAATGCAAATTGACTTAGATGGCCGCTTCTGTTTTCGCTTACACAAAGAAAAAAATTATGTTGAGGTATATCTTTGCTGCGATTGAACCAGAACATTGCTTTCTGACAGGCTGCATTGCTAACTACTTAACCAAATCTTCCTTGACGATGTGAGTTGCCAGTAAATCTTTACAATGACACTCCACAAAATAGTCTCAAGTATTATTTGGACTCTGTACATGTAGCTGATGAGACACCGAGCTTAGCTCTTACCATCATCTGCAGGAAACTCATTTCAGTGCGCTTCAACAGAGTGAGACTTAGATGGCCATTTTACGACATTCAATAGTCCGTAGGCCAAGTTTTCCGTAGATATCTACTAGCTCCTAAAAAAGATAATGCTTTATAAAAGAGCTTACTCTTAAGAAGAATGTTGATCTCTATTACAAGAACAACACGCGCCAAGTGTTGTAGCATGCTAACCATGACGACCAACCTCAAGTGGCATGCGAAGCTGATATCGTCAATTTCCCATAACTAGTGAAATCCTTCGGATGTCGCTGTAGGGCAAACCAAATGAACAGCGTTGACCACAACATAAAGCAGCTGCACAATGAGGTCGCTGCGGAAAGAATAACTATCGAAAAATGTTCAGAGTCTCACTTAAAGCCTGAATTTTGCATAATAACCTTCGGATTTTGAACTATCGCCCTCCGCTCATCGCGTGACTAGACTGGCAGCTTAAGTTTGGAAAATAACGAATAAAAGCCAAAAAAGTTGCGAAAGTGCACACAACAATTTCTTAAGATCTAGACATTGATGGAAGCGAATTTAGAATTGAAGAATGGTTTAGCTTCTTCGATACTATGGGAGATATATAGCTGGTCAGAATACTGTTTGCGTTCGGACAAAATCAAAAGCTAAAAGAAAGTAACGCTAATAAACCCATGAATTCAGCTATATCCTTGATAGGGATGCTAATCAGCTATACAGAAAAGACCTGTTCACTTTACTATCCATCGCATACGTTCTAAGGTGGAATCAATAGCAAAACTCAGTTTCTTGCACATTTCTTTATTGATTGAGTTTTTAGTGTGAGGATGCCAAGAAAAAAGCATAATGCTCACGGCGTTGATCAATTCCTGAGGGATACGCCATGACATTCGACTTCGGATTGTTCAACTTCGTTTGAGATGATTGAATGCATATCTGGACTTCTCAATGATTTTGCAGTGACCCCCGATGTATCTAGTCAGTGCTGCTTATTCTTCCAAGACAAGTCTAGGATCTGTCTGGTACCAATTTACTGATCCCGAAGGGATTAATGGCTTGCTGAGCGACGTGCGTGAGATAGAACCAACGACCTTGGGGGTGACACAGTGCACCTCTAACCACTGCACCATTTGTGCGAGAGATTGTCTACAAAACCTTTTATCTCGCTAACGTTTCTATGCGTTTCGTCTTCTTTGCAGGCGAGAATTCGAGTCGGTCCACTGCCGTTCGTCCTCGTTGTTGATCATCGCCCTTGTTTTTGTTCAGTTCAAACTTTTCTAAGGGAATCCGCTCGAATTAAGATCTTCACTTGATAAACTCCTTATATACAGGATTAAGTATGTGTTAATTAGCTGTTTGTTATGTTAATTCGACTCAAACGAAACGAAGGTGAAGATCTACGACGAGGACGAACAATAGTGTACGATCGTATTCGAATAATCAGCTGTGAAGAAAACGAAACGCGTTTAAACATCATCCAGAAATCAAGTTTTTATTATCAACCTCATGCTACAGGCTCAATAAACGAAAAAAATATAACTACCTCAGCAGTGATAGAAAAATACAGTGCTTTTTTGATGATCAGATGGGAGGTTGCTTGACAGTAGAGTCCCTTAAGTACAACGCAGCACAAAAACTATTTTTTGGCGCGATATAACTTACAGGAAGCGCTGAATTTATTCGCCTCTATAGGTTACATGGCGGTTTCGCCGCTTCAGACACACAGTGCTACATGAAAATTTTTAAACGAGAAACGCCCTGAAATGTCTAGCAGCGAAATATTCTACTTTGTCTCATGTTCGCATTCATCGCCAATTAGGTGTTGTCGTAAACGTACTTTTCCATCAATTCCTTCTAAAATTACTGTAACGATAAGTTTTTCAACGAACTGAGTGGTTATGTGGTTATAAATGCGTCACCTTTTGAGGGTGTGGCAAAGTGTTGTGATCATTATTTAAGGATAGAAGTGGACGGATGTTAAACTCCAACACATTTGTAGGCTCAACAATCGAAAATTTTATGGCGACGTATTCTCATCAAGACAGAAGATTGTCTTAGCTGTGCAAAAGATTCATTTCCTAACCTATCGCATATACTGAGTTGTCTTAAACTCCGTAAAACGAAATAATACTACGAATTACATGGTCTACCATAGGACACACCAATCACTACGCATCGAAAACGACTGTTCCACTTCTCCTTTCAAAGCCAACAAGACAGCATGTGTGAGCAACTGAGAAAGTGCAAGTCGAAGGGATATTACTGCGTTCAATACTCGGAATATCGCTTTTGGAGGAAAATTATGGGCTCTGACGAAGATGAAGCAGCCGAAACCTCAGCTAATGCTGTACGGAACATATCTTGATAACGACCTTATATATCGGCTCAACAAAAGAATGGTTAATCAAAAATCGTTCAAAAAAATAAAGTTATATTAACTCAGAAGGCGTTAAATAAATTCATCATAGATTCATTCTTACATGTCCCATTCGTGGCAGTTCGTTTATGCCCAATTGCTTCCATGCTGTTACATAATCAGATAAAACGGTAGGTCGTTCCAGTTCTGTATGCTCCATGATGTCGTCGATATCGAATTTAGATAGCAGGCCATCCGTCCACTGAATAAACAGCTTATTTGCATCAGCAACGTCACACTGTCCATTCCATCAATTTCAGCACACTCAAATAGATTGGTTGCACTTGACTTGCTCTGGTGCGTTGCTTCGTTGTAATTCGCTGGGTGCCGACAGTGGTCCCTTAACCATACCAAAGGGATCGTAAGTGCTTTCGTATCACCTCCTGAAATGTTTTTTTGAAAAATCAAACGTAGTTGAATGCTCTGCGAGAATTTTGGAGGTCAGTGCCATGTTTACATTTCGGCGGTATCGCCCGCTCAATCAGTGGCACACGCCCCTCATACTGAACCTTACCTATAGCAGGAAAGGAGACGATATGGTGATAGCATGTGATATTGTGTCATCACCATTTTTCTGTTGTATATTGAACATCTACAACATTTAAGTTATTCCAGTCGCCAGTTCCAGCGGTCGTGGAAAGTTACTTTTTGGCAGTTTTTGAGGCCTACTTAGCATTCGATAGCTTAACTCTCAAAAAAATTTGAAAATTTACTTTTGTTAAAACGGCAATTCTACTGCGCTGACATCCAACAGCTGTCAGTTTAGTAGCATTATTGCCGATATTGGTTTACCAGCTCAAACTTTTGACGATGCATGATAGGGACGATGATTCATGTCGAAGAAAGAGCGCAGTGGTTTCGGTGATGTAGTGGTAGCACGCTCCCTCAATATGGGTGATGCGCAGGTTCAACTCCCGCCTGGTGTATACAGTTTTGCTTATGACTCTTTATACATATTATCTTTATTATATGGTATTTTGAAATAAGCAGAGAATTTTCGCTCCTTTTGCAACCCACACCGTTCTGTTTATAAATGATCTTGGTTGGGAGACATCACGTAGAACAGTGTACAACTATTAGTTCATGCAAATCTTTAGTGATTAAATTGTACAATATACTAAGTGACGAGATTTTAAGGTGGTTCAGGATCGTTTACATCCAGTTTGCACATTTTCGCTTTTTTGGAAGTACAATGCACATAACACTTGTATTCAATGGTGACTGAGAAAACAATTATCGCATATCAGTTACCAATATCTAACCAAAAGAGCGATCTTGAAGCTACATAAGCGTCTCACTGTACCAGATAAGGAGTACATTGTGTAGCAAAAGACGCTATTTAGCTGCTTGCCTCTACATTCCCTGAAAACTTCTTATTCACGAATCCGTGTAGTGACCCTATGTGCATGGATGGTTTCCATTCTGCACGTCAACACTGCCACCTCTGCTGCGATTAAGTGAGTAATGTGCACATCGCATGTCATTCAGGATCGCTGCGAACGAGCCATAACTCAAATCTATTTTGAGATAACATATTAATTTACCCGTGGAAGCCTCTTGATAAGAACAACCGCAATTATTCGAGGTATGAGAAACACAAAAAAGCCTTCACACTCGCGGATGCCCTCGCCGAACTCTTTCGTGTTAGCCACCATACCGATCATTGCCTTTGCTTTACTTTCCTCACCCATGTTTTATTTATCAGTGCTATCACCAATCGTCCGACAAGGTGTACATAGGTGAAGAAAGAAAAGAAAAGAAAAACTTTCTTAGGCAGCAAATAATGTTAAAACATCACCGAAACACTTTAAAAATCGCCTTCACTACCTCGGCATTGCTACTTGATTTTAGCTTCTTCTATAATCAGCCAACTCTCGAAAGAAACTGCCAGAACAGTTTACATAGGAAACTACCATGAAAATCAATTTTTCATTTATCGAGCAGTCAGAACTGCCACTTCGCAGTGACACGAATAGCGATGAAGTGTTCTTTAATGTCTCTTAGAATAACCGATGAAATAATCAAAAATAAACGAGAACGCAAGTGAAGTGGCAGATGATTGTCATAAGAGATCAATATGAATGAACAGTTTTACTCAAAGAATAATGAACAATTACGCTTCAACAGGTGTGCCTCAATGAAATCAAGGGTCACCCATTTGTCAGAGAACTCACTCGGTAACTTTGTGCATATATATTCTTTGGAATCAAGACTACCCTTAGGACAACTTTGAATTCCTTATTTACCGCCTAATTTATTTCTAACAGCACGGCACGATGTGCAATATAAACATAAGAATGTTGAGATACGAACAAATATGGGAACCTGATGTTCTTTTACTATGGACACGAACCACTTCGACACGTTCATGGGACAACGAGCTCTCAGACAAAGCTAACCAGACCTTTACTCTGCTTTATCCTCAGCATTACTTCAACCCATTCGGTGACTTTCGGCAACCGTCTCGTCAATGAGGCATAAATCGGCACTGGACTCAGTTCAGCCAGATGTCGTGATAAAATTGCGGACCATGAAGGTTATTACGACCCCCAGCTGAGCGTTCCCACGTTTACGAAAATTGATGCGTACTCCAATAGAAATTCGTGTTAATTAAGCACTCAGAGAAATATCATTAGGAAAAATCACAAAATATTGATTATGGGAGTTCTGTATGAATAATTTCAGCTACTTTAAGACTAGCACTTCCCAAAATCTTGCCCTTTCCGAAGCAAAAAGCCACATCCTGAAAAAGTCAATGTATTTCCAGCTGTTATTGAACATTTTCTTCTACCTTCTTGAAGTTTTTATAGTCATTCGGTAGTTTTAAAAAATTTGATTTTGATAGTAAACTTGTTATGCGAAAAGATTTGCATAGTAAATTCTACTCATAAGCAGAAGATAACGTTTTGCAGTCGCATTCCATTTTCTAATTCATGACGAATTTTTGAGATTACATAGCTAGATTTCGATTCTTATAAACTTTCAGCCAAGGAAAATAAACTAACTATTGGAACAACTTCTGTAAACGCATCTCTAAAATATGCACCCAAATGTATCGAAATTCCAGTAATGTGGAGTGCTGTGCAAAAACATTTGCGTCAGCAAAAATAAACAAAAAAATTTTGCGTCAGCAAAAAAAAAAACAGAAGACATTGATGCAAATGTTTTTGCACAGCACCCCACATTATTGGGTATACTGTAACATCACACCACCGCAACTAGCGGTCAAATAAAAAGAATTCTGTATTGAAAACCCTTGTTCTTAAGAACTATATCTGTCGCAAGCAATCTCATTTCACGGATTGCACTCGTGAGCGATTGCTTTTTTCTACAAAGTGTTTCACTAGATTTTTATTATTTGTTCGGTAGCCGAAATCAAGTGGATTTGAAATGTGTATTTTAGTTTTCAAATGGATTAGTTTTTGCGCTCTAACAATAAAAATAAAATACGTTTCATTAATATCAATAGATAGAGCAAATCTTGGATTTCAGCGAAATGTTTGCTTTCTAAAAGGGACTTCACAGTGCGCTGTAACGGTTAATAGAAGATTGGCTTTCGCCCTCCAAAGGGTGGGATTTCGCGACATTGGCACCATGTCACCACACTTTTGCAACATAACGATTAACTGCGGAAGGTAATCTTCTTCTGACTAATACTGTACAATAAGGACTTCCCTTCAGAAACAAAATTTCTATGAGAATTGTCGAGATCTAAGGTATAGAACATTTATTGAAACTCTAAAGGAAAAGCTTTGTTAGCGAGGAAGCTTAAGTGTGAAATTTTTGAGATTTTTGCCGTTAGGGCGCATTAAGGGAGCTATTCTAGCAATAAAGTAGACCTTAAAAATGCTGGAACTCCATCTATAAAGCTGTTATTAGAACTCCTAAAAAATTAACAAGCGCGTTTTGCAAGGCGTCAAAACAGTATGAGGACATCGTAAGAGATTCAAATTTGCAAAACCTAATCTTTCTTTGACTGTAACAGCGCTCTAAGGAGTTCTTAACAAAAGCGAAGTGCATCGTTGAAATTGCTAAGCTTTGTCCTATCTAATAAACACTGATTGCTCAGGAAAATTTTCATCCAGCGAGAAATTCTTAAATGTGAAACAAAATGTTGTTTCGACTGCCACAGCGCAAAAACATGTCGATCGAGAAATAAAATAAATCGTTCAAATTCACTCGCTTTTGGCCATCGAATGATTGTAAAAAAAGTTTACAAAAGTAAAAAATACGTCTTTAATAGAGGATTCCAAGACGGTGGCTATCACGGGAAAGAACCGTATCCCTCTATCTCTTCTTCACATACCATAGCTATGAATAAAGAATTCGAACAAAATTACGCATCGATACGATATGAGGTGCACTGATAATCAGAAAAATATCGAGGATTTCAATGAAGTGGGATCGCATGCAATAAACAGCACTATTTTTGATAAATCATGTACTGTTTTCCAATTTTCAGCCTGTATGATGAATTTCATGTATTTCATGCAACGAAGTATATGAAAACTGAAATAAATAAAAGATAAATTTTGTTTAATTGTGGGTAAGTATAAATAAAACATCATAGAAATGTTCGATAAAGGTTCTAGGTATAGATTCCATAAATACTTGGCTTTTTCCTTTGCAAGTGTGGATTATTATCGGAGCAATTACATTATTTCTTATAAAATTATCCCCATTGAAATGTGTCCTACCATATGTGCCTTTACTGACATGGAATCCCATTTATTGCCAAAAAATATAGATGTCATTAAAAACTACTACATTAGCATCTGAGCACGCGCCGGCATATCTTCGCAGCCGGTGCAAGCGTCCTCCAGTAGAAAATGGCGCGGTCATCAAAGGGCATACGATGTGAAGTATGATTAGAAGAATGCTGAGATACGAGCAAAATTTAAAATCTGACAATTCCCTTCATGGGCTCGAACCGCGTTCATGGGTTTCCAGGAAAGCACGCGCTCGAAGGACGTCATCGAGATCCTCGCTCTACTTTGCTCTCAGGCGTGATCTAACTTATTCGGTGGCTTTCAGCAATCATCCGTCGAAAATGGCGCTGTCCGTCAACCGGACTGATCTAGGGTCCCGGATCGGCATTAGATCCTACTTAAGCTGAAGTCGTGATTAAAATCACTAGCTTGACTTCGCTCATTCATTACGGCAGTTAGCATGAGATCGCAACGATTCCAATATTTCAAACCAGATCCAAAATAAATGTGTAAGATAATGAAGATTTGTACTTTAAATTGTTACGCGGTTTGGTTTTGTGTTGCGGCAATATTACAACAGGACAAAAGAAATCAGATGACCGCTGAATCTCAAAATCTTGGACGTCGCTCTTTCGTGTGCATTTTAGGACACTGCTTTCACTGTGACGTAATTTCGCTGCTGAGAGAACAATGACCACACCTCGTTCGAGGAGCACTTCCAGTGCGTCGTTTTTTCGTTCCAACTTTATCAATTGGCTACTGATAATCTTCGTCCTAATTCCACGATGCTGCAGTCGATGTAGTATCCGCTTGAGCAGAGAACTCGATAAGATCATCTGCAATAACAAATGAGGACTTGGTTAACGAGTCTGTGTTTTCCGCAATCAAAACTCGAGTAGTTAGGACATTTTAGCTAAATAAGTCAGAGTTCACTCCACCGAACAATTTTCTTATACGCCGGAAATAATCTTTATCTAGCAAACAGTTGTAAGCGAAGGAGCATCGTATTGGTTTTTCGAAGAAATCGTTTTTTTTTTGGCTTAGCTCGGTCTTCCTATTTTAGCCAAAATAAAAGAAGATTAGGCCACAAAAGAGACTGAAGGGCGTAATTCTAGGCTAAAATCTGGCAAATGTACCGAAATGTGTACATATAAGGTAAAACATCTGAGACATGTATGTGGAGAGAGCAGTATGCAAAGACGTGAGATGTAAATCAGTTAGAACAGAACACTGAGAAGATCTATTAATTGATGCAGATAAGGCCAACACTTTCGGAATGACCCAAGCAAGAGACCTTATCATTCATGACCTTGATAGTGAAAGTCCTTCACGTGATATTCTTTGCATTGAGAATGGACAGAAGTGCAAAAATGAGCGCAATCTTCTGAAAGTAGTAGGAAATGTACTAAATTCAGACCTAATACCAAAGATTATTTTCTGCTCTTGCACTTATGAGAAACGGCAACTGTTCTCCGGAATCAGCTCTGCACAATTCGAATGGATCAAAGGTGGCCACGGCAACAGTACACCTTCTTAGAAGTTAGATCACTTCTCTTTTTCTTCATTTTAGAAGCTAAAAGTTGACCGCATCTCGTACACACAGCCATTATGGCTTACAGCAATGTAGCAGAAGCATAGAGATGGAAACACATTTGGGTAAAGGAGCATTGTCAGCATTAGCCACTGTTGGTAGCAATAAGTTATTCCAACAGACAACCAAGCAGTTATAACTGAATTAATGCTAAGCTTTTCACAACAAACCAATTACGCAGTCCGGCTGGTAATCGCACTGAGATAAGCAAGATCTATTCAGTTTTTAGTAATTAGTAAAGACACAGCGTCCTCTGTCTTAGGACCTTCGTTCCACAAGATGGAAAAAAGGCTTATAAATATTCAAGTACCAGAAAAATGATTTTGAAAAGCGAAATATGATGAACCATGTGTCCCGATATCTGTACACTTAGTCGTTAAATTGTTCAAGGGACTCTGTACTTTACCTTTTGAAAAAAATAAGCAGTGATTTCCATAAATTTTAAACGTGCAAATTTGCAAGATGAACGACTGCGGTGACTGGCACGTCAAAGCACAGCCGATATCAATGTACAAAAATAACTCGCTCCACACAGCCAAGCCCTCATTTGCGTCGTCTCTCATATTTGCCATCTCCTCACACTTCGTTACTTCATAGCTCACCCACTGGCAATTGAAGATGATCAGATTACAGCATGCTTTCATTTTCTCCATTTCCTCATTTTTTCCTTTTCTTCTTCTTTACTTTATCCCTTCTCTGTGTACGCATGATTACTCCTCCGAAAATCAAGGTGGCTTTTTGACAAATTGTGGATCACTATTCGGACGGTGGGATTTCGAAAGGATATAGAGATATGCAGTTCATTGCTATTTGATGACTATAACAATCATTGTCAATGCAGGGATGCTTTATCATCAAACTATATAGTAATCCTGAAATTTAGAAAGTAATACTTAGGCACTGGAGTCCTCTCTAGACCTCATTTCGTAGTGGTTTTATCACAAGCTCACGTGTTTTTCGGTTGACAGTGGGCTGCTATGAAATCACAATGAGCAGTGCGAATCGCGAGTGACGAGCGATTTTTGTTATCTCAGTATATATTCTCCAATTTAGGAGTTTTTGAAATTTTTCATTTTTTGATGCTCCATGTTTCTATGTGCATTCTCGCTTGTTTTGGGCTCATTATACTTATTACGAGTGAAGAAAAGCGCTCGTTCATTACATTACCAGACTGCTTTTACGGCAATGATTTGAATGTAATGAGTTGTACAAAGGTTATTACAATATGAATCTATAAAGCTGATAATTTTCCATTTTATCCAACACTCAAACCTTGCTGTAGTGAATAAAAATGGAAACTAACTAGTCTATTACAGGAGTTAGGACCTCTATAAAATCGTATCTTTGCAAAAGTCTCCTTAATTATACTCTGCCTTTTTGGGACAATTATGTGCTTATAAAATTTGAACTTAAATATGCTGAAATAGAAATAAATTAGCTTTGAAGACGAAAATACGGCTAATTGCTTCGAAGGTGGAACACAATCTTCCCTTCGTTCCTACAGCATCCTAAGGAAGTAATCCTACCTAACAAGCTTTGATTAGAATCGCCGTTTTTTGAATTACGAATAACTGCTAAAAGTAAAGTGAAAAGCTTTCGTACAATGAAAAAAGCCTCTTAATACGCGTGCATTGAATGCCACTCATGCCGTGTCAATGGGTTGGTACCATGCGGTGAATTTGAGCGTTTTCTTTTTTTGCCATTAATTTGTAATACATGTTTACATGTTATTAGTTCCTTAATTCAAAGGATGTGTCAGTAATCCGTGATAATTATGGTAGCAATTCATAGTGACTTGATGCGATTTCGTTGTGTAAAGTTTCGATGTTGAGGAAAACTAGAAAATTTCCAGTACTGTCATTATCGGTTAGACTCACACAGGTATAGCGCCACTCACTCGTGTGGTGCATTTCTACCGGGGTAAATTTGTATCAAATCAATTCTTTTCGGTTATTGCTTTTATTGTATAGTAATTCCCTAATAAAGTTTTTGTTCGCAATCAATCAAATCATCAATTGTGGCTAAATCTGCTACACACCTATCAAAAAATCTCACAAAATTGAAAATAATCATCATCAATAGTTTGCTGATTATAATAAGATCAATCTAAACCAGCAGTTCATGTCAACTCAATCTTGAATCAGTATACCAAAATGAGCGAGTGAAAAAACACCTACATATGATCTATATGGATTCCGAAAGGCCAATTTCAATGAGTAGACTACAACCGGAATGGCAGGTGGAGGCGTTGTTGGCGACGGTACAGATCGGCCGGCATGAGTTGATATCAACTCGGAAAGTTGGAATGTGTTAAAAAACAAAACTGCATTATAAATTGTCCTTTACTCATACCCGAGCAGAGGATGTTCAGATGACCCTGCCGCCTCGAAAGAGGTGACTTGTCGAATTGTGCTGTCGAATAAGTTAGCACCTCCTTGAGTGTCCGGGTGAAGATGTTGAGTTTATTCCCATTTTGTGTGACATTCACTGCATGATCATGAACTTTCTCGCGAATTGCAGTTTTACTTCTATCAAGAACATAAGAGAACATAGTTACAATGATATGGATCAATACATTATTTGGAAAAGCACATTCATTTACATGAAGAAGAATCAATGCTCATTAAATATTCAGTCAAATGCAAATACGTGCATCTCTTTTGTTCCCATATTTACTCATTTTCCATTTCTGCACTTGAGATTGTCTATTAATCAACTCATTAGATGATATATCTTCCTTGAAAAGATGACCAACATTTCGGTGATTTCGCCACCTTAGAGCCTAAGTCTAAATTTACTATATCATACCATGTCTGAGTGATTGTAGAAGATTTCGTGTATTTGTAAGAATCTAGTGCAAAATCAATTCAAAGTTTAACTACTTTGCAGATATTTCGCTGCTTAACTACTTATTTGAAGACGGTCACCTGTGTGTTGTCACACACTGTAAAAAATAAAGCTTTCTGAAACTGGAAAGTACTCTAAATGAGGCACCAAATCACTTGTAATATTCGAACACTTTCTCCTCCTATTCATTTCTGGACCTTCAAGTTCATGCAAAGGTCCTCAATGAATTTTTCTGCTCCACCATTCTTAACTTTTGCTACAGAATTCTTGCCTCGACCTTAGAGTCGTCATCGTTGTATTCCTCTGTCCTACGTGCACTCAAACGAGTAGTCCGGCTGCTCCACTTTCCGTGAGTGTTCTTTTATGCGGACACAATGTGTCCGCTCGTTTCGCTCATGTTCACATCGCCACATATGTTACAAAAAATCTTATTTGTGTCTCGACTGATTCAGCCACATTCCCACCATTACCACGAATTGCTCAATCTTCCGCCTTACATACACAATCACACACGCTGTTCCGAATCATCGGCGACGTGATATGTGACTTCAGTGTTTCCCAGACAACCGTTTTTTTTAGGGACCTTTCAACAGCAGCGCTTACATCGACTCTTATTGAAGGTAAGTTCAAAGGTGTCCACACATTTTGACTTAACCCGAACCTGTTTTCGAATTGAGGCCTAGCTCTCTTTTTTTATCTGACTCAGCTGCTAATCATTCATGGCTATTTGGGGTGTCTATTTATCGTGTCAGTGTGATGACTCCTTTCTCTCCTCTTCTCCCATCCATGCGCATGCAGATGCTCGGTACATGTTCCGAACAACTGTATTCTCGTGTGTAAAAGTGAAAGAAGTGTTAGTAAGAATTTCAACATTTCCGATGAAATGAGGATCACAAACTATGCTATTCCATCTGTCGTTGTGCCTAGACAGTTGATGATGGATTTGATTTTGAATGTTACAAGATGGATAGACGCAAGATCGGCATTAGAGGTTGCTATGCTTGCCCCAGTAGATGTGTACAGCTAGAGACAAGTTGGGAAATTAACTCTGAGTTAAAGGATATTATATTGCTGTAAGCCAGATAACATTTTAACGCACTATCTATTAGGATTTTCGCATCGATCTTTATTCTTTTCCAGAGGTTCGTCGATATAGAGAAACATCGTGGAACTGCATTTCTGTTATATCAACAACCGACTGACAAAGAATTACCAAAATTGCTCCACCTTTGTCTCATGACAAACCAAATGCTTTCTGAGTTCATCATGGAACTAGTACCTACGATCAAATTGCTACTTGATACACAGTCGCTAAACACTACGCTATCTGCCTCCTGATGCTAATGTTCATTTATTTTATTACAATAAGCCTTTGGTTGGAGGTGATGGTACTATCTGACGATTTCTTCGTTCCACTAGCAAGTATCGCAAATCGATTACTCTTTTTGTTGATCTCTTGAGTTAGAAAAAAAAAACCGAAGCTTTTTTAGAATGCTGGCTTGTGTGGTGAAACGCCGATCATTATTGCCTTTTTCGCCTTATTTTCGTCAAAGTCTCTTCCAATTAGAGTGTATTCGGACAGAATTACTGCAGCCTACAGATCGCCGATTAAGGTCAGTATTTTCACAATGCGATTCAAGAGTAAACGCGCGAGTCACTTAGTAAGTCTATAGGAGTATTGGCGTAGTTTGTTGGTACTTCCATTATCGGAAAGGCTTTTTCAAGAAGAATTTTTGTTGTGCAAAGAATTTCATCTGGTCATTTAATCACCGTTTTAGGACGCAAATATAGAAAGTTTAAAAATGTGGTTGTTTCTAGAAAAGCCTTCCTACAGCACTGTATCAAAAAAAAAAAGATTTGTGTCTCATACACGCGTGTTTTTCGCAAGACAAAGCTCTATCGATAGATTATTTGTTGCACAAATCGCTAGCGTAGAATTCAGCGATTCCAACACTGCGCTTGTTACCTGAGAAGACCACTTCACTACAGTGTAGCAAGAAAGTTAACTTTTTCATAGCTTCGATAAGGGCCGCACGTCGCTTTTCGCATAGGGTATGTGAGCGACTGTGAATCGATAAGCGACCGATGAACCGCACACGCGGCGCTCGACTTTTAGTTCAAATTTAGGGTCTTCCAATTTGATAAAACCTACTCTGATACTTCGAGAATTCTCTACACGTTCAAATACTTCCGTGCATATGCTTAAGCTACTCAGACTTAGGCTTGATAGCGGATTTGATTGGTAGTATGAAATGAAAATGTAAAATCTAAGCATGCAAAGCGATAGAACAACGTTCTATTAGATTTCTAAAATAAAAAATCTAGGATCTTTGCAGAACGAAAAAAATTCAATAACATATCACCAAGATCAATGAATTAACGCTCTACTCATGTGAATCACAATTTCTTTCCCTGCTACAGCACTGTAAAAGGACCTTTCTTGAGATCAAATGATTTTATGGAATATCCAAGATTTAAGCTATCGAACTGTTATTAATAGTCTAAGAAAAGAGCTTTGTCATGCGAAAGATATGCGCAATGACGACCAACGCTCACAGTTTTGGTATTCCTGTTACATTGCTGTGTGAATGCCTTCGTGAGTGAATTTGCTAAGTGCGATAATGCGCTAAGGGTTTGAAACATAACTTCACTGCACTGCTGGAGCGCTATAGGAAACCTTCTTCAGAGACAAGTATATATTGAGCTCTCCAAGATTCAAACTTTTGATTAATTATTGATATTTGATGGCGAACCTTTGTCCAGCAGAAGAAGTTTCTTCGAATGTTCCTATTTAAAAGTAGAAAAATAGTGGTTTTCCTGAACTTGAAGGAATTTCAACTTGATATTTTTTGAAATATAACTGCGTGCTACTTTTTGTCATTTATTTGTGGATTTAAGTTTGAGAGGGAAGGCCAGCTGGGATCACAAGAGACCTCATACGCAACGAGCAAAGCCTTCGATAAACAGAGGAAGTTACAGAGAACACGGGCAGCTGACGCAGGTGGATATTTTTTCTTCAGCAAATCACGTCTACTGTACTGCACTTTTACATGTTCGAAGTTGCAATTTTGCCGCTCCGATCATGCATATATGTGCTCACTTATTGTCTCAGCGCTTGTGAGAATCGGCCTTCATAAAAAATTTACGGGCTGTGAATACTGTTTACCAACACATTCTTCATCACTGGTAATCTCTAGTAATGGCGAAATGTTCGTGTTGGATAACCACGATTAGAACAGCTTTGCATTCGACTCACTAAGCATACCAAGGTTATGACATACGTATTGGCTATAAATAGCTTGCAGACTTGCCAATGCACCTACGGTTGAACAAGAAGTTCTGGAAAACTTTGAAAGCTTCGTTATTATGCACAAAATAACAGCAGAGGTAGCAATAACTAATTTTCGAAATATTCTTTCGTAATATTCATATATTTATTTAATATTTTTACTTGTATTATATAATATATTCTTTCGTTTTTTCCCGCTTATAAAAAGCGCAAATTAACAACAAGCACAACAACTATTCTTCAAAGTTTAGATAACCATTGTCCACGATTTTCTGCCACCGTTTCGAAAAATTCCGGATCTGCTCGAATTTCCATTCGACTCCTTCAAATCGAAACTCTTGACATGCTTCTTCAACTTCGTTTGATGATTCATATCGGTAGCCAATCAAAAAGTGTCGCATTGATCGAAAGAGGCCATAAGCGGATGAAGTAACGTCCGAGTTGATTGCGAGGTAAAGAAGAACTTTGACGTCATCTACGCCACAATCTTGTCCTTGGGCTTGTTGGCCTTGAGCGATTTGGCATTGTCCTGATGAAACAAAGCGCGACATCAAATCCGCCTTCCTTGAATCGCTTAAACCACCTCCCCACAATCTATTTTGTCGCCGTACCACCACTTTCACCTTCATCAATCTTGTCGGAGGGTCCAAAAATCCTTAAACTTATTCTTCAGTACTGGTGGATCAACAAACGCAAATCTATTGGTCATTAGGCATTTTGAGCCTGAAATAAATGAACCAGATATACATATATATACAAAATTGTCAACAAGAAACCAAAAAATCTTCGAAAGTTTTGCTCAACCTATCAGCAGTGCTTCCCTCTTTAGACTATTCGTATTCATTTGTTGGAACCGCAGTAGTAAAAGGCTTTGGTCAACTGAAGTAATGATTGAAATCAGCTACAATGTGTTGTTCCCAACACTCCTTACCATAGCGTTACACGCATCGTTCCTGTTTTCCAAGCATATAGCTACCTATCTGCTACTACTTTCGATTAGAGGGTGCTTTGAATAATGTTAGATTTAAGTTTTCGAATGATCGCTAAAACTATAAAAGTTTCTGCCCAGTGAATAATGAGCTCGGATATTCATCTGTTCCCTTAAAGCCGAGAAAAACTAAATACTTGCAGTAAACTCTTCAGTGCAGTCGATGAAATCAACGAAGTTGAAGGGAAGGCAAAGCAAGCAAACCTACTGCTAGAAGCTGCTTTCAACGCTTCAATGCCGGAGATCTTGACCTCGAAGACAAGCCTCTTTCAAGACGCCCAACAAAGTTGAGCAATGAAGATTTCATTACTGCTTCGGAAGATGAACCGTCTTCAAGTGCTTGTGAAGGAGTCGAAGGAATGACACTTCGACCAGATCAGAAACTTGGCGAACCAATGGCAGAGAGTCATAGGAAACGATGGCCTTTATTTTAAAGAATAGTTATTATTGTTTTTGTTCAGAATCTATGCATAATTTTTCACTTTTTAAAATGCCCCAGAACTTTCTTTCCAACCAGATACCACATGGGACGCGTCACGTGCCGTCACAACTAACCGGTTAGAGATCCTTTGAAGAAGGGGATATGTGGAAGCGAACATCAGACTTATTTGAAGAATGAGCTTTTCGTTGCAGCACATAATATTGAAACCGCTAACATTCATGGCTCCGTAGTATTTGTACACTCGTTTACATCTATCTTGATAGACATGGCTTCACTATTGTAATTGCCTCAAAATTAGCATTCAATTCGTCGTCTAAGAAGCTCTGTTTGTAGAGATGATACCGTTCAGTTGCGGCCTTAATACGGGTAAAAATTTCTCTCCTTTTCACCGCTACATGGTCACTAGTACGGTTTCATTTTGAACTTCATGCTATGACATTAGTTGCTCCTTATCACATGCGAGCACTTGGCGACTGTTGAAATCTTGTTGAAATTCTGGAGATCTTTTCCGGCATACGAATCGGGTATTTGACAAGTCTACGATTGCATTAGGCCTTTTAGCATCCCTATCTGCCATTCACCGACTAATAAAGACTATCCGTGATGAAAACCTTGTCATTAAGTTTTTTTTTCAAATGTTCAAGAACAATTTTCTCTTCCAGATAGCGGCGCTCAGCCCACAAAATGGCAAAGGCGTTTCTTGGTGCTAACGAGATTGTATAGCAGAAAGATAGATATTCCACCATATGTTGCGTAAGACTTTTTCAATTCATTACTTGAGTATAACAAAGCCACTTGTCCTGATAACATATTCAAATTCTTTCATGAGGTCTGCTATGGCACTTGTAAGGCTCTACACACGTTCTCAGCCTTTCACCCTCATCAGTAGCACGGTGCATTTCGATTAACTCAGATCGTAGGGGATGTACCTCCTACATATAGAGTAATCGACGTCGAATTATTTACACTCAATGTACGGTAGAAACTTCATCGTGACATTCTTTCAGAGTGATTGATGTCTATAGTCGTTTGTTTGGCTTACGGCTATTACGCTGGTATATATACATATCAACATTTTCAACCGACTTTTTGAGACGCCGCTTGGATTAATGCATCCTGACAGCATATTTCAACCTGGTTAACGCGAAAGGCATCGTGCTGCTCTCGAGGCTGAAAGGTCGAAACACGTGTTAAGCACTTTATGAGTGTCATGACAAGCCTTATCACAGACATAGAATATGCTGTCAGCACGTATTAATTTTGAGCGAGGTCTCAAAATACTCGATTGAGAGTGTTGATATAGAGCCTCTTGTTCTATAAAATATACATCTTACTGCAAATGATCAGATCTTGTTCAATCCATTTGACATTCCTCATGCAGTAGCAGAAATTAGATATGGAGATGATTATTGATGAGTCCGTAACTGTTAACGACTATCCCCACTCCATCATGCACTTTTTAGTCGAGATTATATATCCGTGTCATATCCTAAGGGTTCTGTTTTGAGAAAATGTGCCCTATTATGTTAATTCTTTTTTAATGCTGGAAATAATAAAATGCACAAATTCATAAGAACATAGGAATATGAGAGTGTACACAGAAGATCATGATTTTCTGAAAAAATCAACTTTTCTTTAACCTGGGCACTATCAATCGATGGATTCTTTTATGATTTGGTTAATGCAGGATGTCTTTGTGTTTTTAGCCAAAGCGAAAAAAAATCGTTGTTGTCAACCTCGTGGCATTAGCGAGAAGCATGGTTGCTGCTCATTTTTCATGTTGTGATGTCATAAAAGTGACCTCGTCTGTCACACATTCTGTGATTGAATGATACGCTAATCGTGGATATCCTACCATCATAAGAAATGCTGTTGAACAACAAAATTCATTCCAACCCAAAGGATAAGAATGTAGCCTTAGTAAAGCTAACCCTTTCATACGTTTATCATTTAGTATTTGCACACAAAGTCGTTCCTTTCCATACCTTTAAACATCATTCAGATTGTTTTCAATACTATCTGCTGAATTTTGATGAAGAAATTTGGTTATCAAAGGCATTGAGATTTTAGTGCTAATGGAAAACGCATGCTTGAGTTTTGAGGATCTCAGCTTTTTATGAGGAGAATTTTTGGAAACATCATGGTAGAATAAATGTGGGGAGCTCGTCTAAAGCAAACGTGTTCGTTTGCATAAGACCGTGACAAATTTGCTGACTTGTCGGAGTTCGCGGCCATCGAAATGTGTTAGTATGGAGCACTACTGTAAAATGATTTCTCAAGTCTCATTCAACGTACACTTTCTTCATTGGAAGCTAAAGGATGAAGCGCTTGGCCCTGATCAATCCCTGATGGATGCGCCACGGGTCCGACTTTGAAAAGAATCATGAGAGTTGATTGGTTGCATATCTACTCTACACGATGAGTCTCGGTGGCTTGTCGAAGTACCGAGGTCAGTGATGCTACCTCTCCAGATAAGTCTACTACCTACTCTCCAACTCTAAAGAAAGATGGACTTGGTGAGCTGTAGGGTGCGGAATCACGAGTGCGTGTCGCAATACAGTTCTAACCGATGGCCACCTGCGCCTTTTCATTAAATTTACTGTTGTAGATAGAAACTCGTCGCTATTAGCTTAGTCATCATGTAGATTTCTGAGTCTGACAAGAGAAAATTTCAGAACTGAGACGATGAATCGAATGCACGACCGTATGCGTGTCGTTTTCATCGTTGTTGGCGTTTCTGTGTTTTTCACAATCTTCTTCTTCGGTGAATTCTCAACCTATCAAAGAATTCTGCGTGCTCGAGAAGCTGGTGTTGGCGTCAAGAAAATGTGAACAAACAACTTGAAGTTTTCTTGTTAAAAATATTTGTAAATTCCATGCAGAAATTTCTCTTTTATTGTAGTTAACTATACGTTCTCCGCAGTTTGAGCATTTCCATCGTGCTGGTGAGACAAGTTGTCATCAGACTAGACTGAACACTTCAACACGACGTTCGGTTGTTAAAATGGCTTATTTTTATGCTCCGCAAATGTTGATTTGTACTCATCCATCAGATATCCTTATTAATACGAACATAAACTGTAGAGGTAAAATAAGATACTGTGGTGGTCTGATGTTACAAAAGTGGCTTATTCGTATGGAAATTTCAGTTGTAAACACGTGAATAAAGTAATTTGAAGTTCTTTTTTTGACTGGATAAGTGTTTTTGTTTCCATTGATATTTTGATGGGCTTGCATTACGTGATTTTTTAGCCTATCTAGTGACGTAAAATCTGCGCGCGTTGTTGATCTTCGTACATCGTTTTGCCACGAAAGACAGTAGCATCCGTATCTTGACAGAGATCACTTGTCTTATCCACCGTGTCCACATGGATATTTTTCTTAAGGTGTTTATGAGTGTTACAATTGCTCAGGTGCTTCTAAGCTCTTCGCTAAATTTTCTTGAACGGGTGTTTCGGCTTTGAGTCTGTTTTTCAGGAACCACGTAATAGCTCAAGTAAGTTGGAAAAGCAGAGAAAACCTGATCAATAGGAGGAGGAACTGAAAAGAACACTGATGTAAGTTCCATATTCTTCACGATAGACTGAATCCCAAGTACAAAGTTAGTCATGCCCATTCTCTCGCCTTCCCTTTCCATGCCAAAAAAAATACCATTCCAGATTTGTTTTCACTTAGCACGCTATACCACAATTTTCTATGTATTTCTTCATAACGTCATTGTGTTAACCAACCTAAGCTCTTTTTTTCACTTGCCTAAATACCTCTATTTAACCGCCCTTTCACATCACTTAGATGGATTTTCGCTTTCCATCTGATTTCAGAAGCCGCGTAAAGATCAGAAGGATGAGCAAAAGAAAATCTAACATCTAAAGAAGCGTGAAACGTTAAAAAATGCGAAAAAAATTAGTGGTGTTTCTTTTCCTTTTCATAAAATGAATTTCACGTAATTTATTGCATCCTTCCATCTTCTTTCTCTGTCCCCCTCCCACAAAGAGAACAGAGCTTTTTTTTTCGTGTTACTCTTTCTGATAGTATGTTTTTAGAAATTTTCTGCCACTTGTATGTGGCCAAATTAGCGGTGGATCCTCATGCGTGTTCTGCACTGTGATCGCTGCTTAACCTGTCCAGAGTACCCAATATGTGGAGTGCTGAGCAAAAACGTTTGCGTCACCCGGGATTCGAACCCAGATCGCACTCTTTCCGGGAGCGTATGCTGGCTGTTGGCAGACAACGCGTTATAGCGTACATAAGAGTGCTGTGCAAAAGGAGCGTCGGTAGTGCAACGGTTAGCATACGCTCCCGGAAAGGGTGAGATCTGGGTTCGAATCCCGGCTGACACAAACGTTTTTGCACAGCACTCCACATATGGAGTATACTATAACATCACACAACTGCAAGCGGCAGTCAAAATAGAAAGAATCTAGACTGTCCAGAATAATTAAGAAAATAGGAAAAAGAATAGAAATAACACGATCATTCCTACCTAGTTACATTAAGCAAGAACTCTTTCTGAATCTTACTTGACTGCTAGTGTGAATTTTCATAATGAAATCAGAATATAGAGAAATGTTGGCGTTCTTTCCTATTCAAGGATTCGGTCTCCTGATTCCGAAGTAGTTACGAAAGATGGATTTGCTAAGAAGTCGTTGATTGACTCCATATAGCCGATTATGCTGATCATGACCAAAGCGAAATTGACGAACAAGATCACGCCATTTGTGAAATTGTCAACTAACTGCAGAATTAAAATTACGGATTTATGTATAGTCAAATGAATTCTTTTGAATCAGCCGTTTCACTGGTGGTAGAATATTACAAATATAAATCCAGTAACGTTGAGCAATGTCAAAACTTTGAACCTCAGTCAGAAATCGAACCCGTATTTTACCTCTTCGGGGGCGCATGCTAATCATTTGCCCTAACGACGCTCCTGCTCTGCCATAGTTCCATCTGCGACACGAGGCATCGATCTGCTCAACAGAGTTTACGGATTAGTGAAGATGTATGTCAACGAATCGTTAGCGCCGTTCAAAGGACTGTCGAATCCTCCAATTAATCACACCTAAAGCAATTTCAAATATTCAGAGCTCAGAAATTGGTTGCTCAAATAACATAACAAAATCTAATGTTGAAACTATTTCCGAAATATTACTGCAGCTGAACTGGGGGGTTGATGCTCACAAATGACCTGTTGTATCAGTGAAAGCATTCGTCCATACATAACTTCCTCTAGAACTTCTAACCGAGAAGCGCAGGTCAGTCAAAGAAACGGGTTCGATGCGTTGTAGAGAAGAAAGAGTGGTGACAAAACAGGCGTCGATAGTGCAATTGTTAGCGCGGAAATGCGGGTTCGATTTCGAAACCGAATGAAAATCATTCTCGAACACGCTCCACTTGTGATAAGAAAGATGTTGCTGTCTACACAATCCCTCGTCGCTTCTTGCTCATGGGCATCCATTTATTACATACCAAATAGGCAGAAGGTGATAATTCGGATAATAATTGAAAGAAGATTGTCCAGATAGTAGTCTACTTAAACTGCTAGGCTACGACTTAGCTCTGCGCTGCTTGAACATGGGAGAGTAGTGATCATATTAACGTTTAGTAATATTATGACTAGAGCGCATCTGGCATAATGGTTAGAGACGCTCCACGTCGCACACAAGGTATGGTTCGATATCGCGCTCACCGTCTCGACCTCGTTCTTATGGCTCACCAAGCTATCATCCCTACGGGGTCGGTAAACTGGTACCAGACTGGTACTAAATTTTTCTGCGAGGATAAAGAGCACTGATTCGATACAGTGGTAGGCCGACGTGGGTCATTGTAAAGGCCAGATATGCATTCAATCACCTTAAAGAAATTAGAAATTCAGACGAATTTATGGCGCGTCCTTCAGGGATTGATCCACGCAGGGAGCTTTGTCCTATTATCCTTTACTCAAGTTGTGACTCGTTTTCAGTTTGCCTACATTATGTAAATCGTCTGAGACGAATTCCTCGTCATTCGAACCTGAAGTGAACGACGGTGTTGTCGGGAAAACAAATTTACGGTTGGAGTCTACCTCGGATACGGGAACACCAATCGTTCTTGACGAACTCCGCTAAATACTGGATAGTGGTGTATACAATTTTGAGGAGATGGTGTTGTACTGTGGGATTCCTATCTCCTACGGAAAGTAACAAGATTGATGAAAAGCCATATCACCATCACGCATAAATAAAGCCTTTGTTGTGTGCCATCGTTCTACTTATTGACCGACAAGCGTAATTACACAACGTCCGTCTCAACAATGTTGCAGGCCTTCCCGTAGTCTGCAAAGGTTTGGACGAGGAGCAAACGATGCTTCTCAAGAGCTGTTGTAACTCCAGCGACGGCCTCATTGTAGTCCGTGAGTAATATTGGTGTGAAATCCCGGTCGCTAGATTAACTGAAGTTCATGCGAACCCCATGATATGCTCGCAGTCTTTCTTTGCCCAGCATAATTATCCATTTGACGGGTGTTCTGCTATTCGGACAATCTGTTTCTGAAATCTCTACATGGTCATCCTCACGCCATTTCCAGATTACCCAGAACTATGCGTCAATGCATGCGAATTTAAAAGTTTGATATCTTACCATTAAAAGTTCAGAAAAACTCAAATTTCTCGTGAGCTGTAGCCTTGTTTTTGGACGAAAATGCTAATGACTCATCCTGGATGGTTCTGTCAGGGTGTGATCATCTTGAGGAAACCGCAGAAGTTGCATGATTCTTGTTCAAAGTCCATAGATCATATACCTGTCGCTCTCGCCGAAATCTTTAGTGTAAGGACACTAGAACGGGCATGTTGAATTGAGTAAGCACTGCGTCATCTGCTTGACAGTATAGGTCATTATTGAAGGACGCAATGCTATTGAATCTTCTCAACCTTTTCAAACATAATCGAACACAGTAAATTATATTTCGCGAAATAATATAGATTCATATCACTACCATGACATTTCACACATGATTGCTTCAAAATACGCTTTAATTATGACCTCTTGTGAACGAAGTGTATTGATTTCCGTATAAAAGGTCCTCGTCCTTTTTTCGCCAAACAAACTTTTTATTCAGACTCTCAATAATCTCATGATGAATTGGCGAAGGGAACCCGTGATAATGGGCTTAGTTTTGGGATGTCCTTCATATGCGCTGCTCCAACGAAGTGCTAAGCTTCAGGACGGATTGAAGAAATTTTATGCCACTCGTTTAAACCCTTTTCCGCCGTACTTTTCTAGTAACCTTCTAGTAGAGATCCAACAACATGAGAACCGCAGATTTACTTACTAAGCTTGTTTCCAAGGACTGTTTTCTTGTGCGCTGTACCGATAAAGACAAAATCACATTCTGCCCCTGGAGTAGTAAGCCCGATTCTTAAACCTCGCGGCGGAGAGTTTGTCGATGTTGCCTGAGGAAATTGAACCATAGAAAGCAAGTAAAGCACCCAAAATTAGTACACATATTCCAGCGAAAAAATTCACGATAAGAAATATTCAAAGCACGAAGAAGGACTGACACCTATCGAACGAAGAACAAAGCCTTCTCTTACGTGTCGTGACAATTCGAAAGACCGACTTTCATCAAACATCGGTGTGTTAAATGAAATGTGAAAATGGCAAAGGAAACAATATCCAAATAATTTATCTTTACTCTTCGCGATGCTTGCCCGCATTCTTGACGATACTTTTTCTTTCTTTTTTGATTCTTTTTGACGATTGGTGGCTGAACTTCAGTACGTTCGCTTTCCTCTGAGTCTGAAAGTATTCTTGTATCACTATTGATACAACTCTGCAGAATTTTCATTAGAAGGCTGAAAATATGAGGCCTTTGTAAACGTCGCTTTATTCCATAGCAACCCTCAAAGTGTCATCAGTCTAGGAATTACCTGTCTTCTTTGCGCAAGATGACGTTTGAACCAGCTGATACCCAAACAGGGAAAATAATCACGGAAAATGTGCCATATGTTTAGATATGTTCAAAACTCTCATTTTTTTGTTCAGTGAGGGTATCCACAATTCATTCGACAACTTCGTGGGTCCTTCACGCCAATATTTTTGACGCACGCCCTAAAATTCTAACTACCACCTCAAAATCGTCATCGCTCTGCCTTAGTACACCCCGTATGCCTAAAAGTTTGTTTGGGGCTCTATCTGACTTTTCGTCTAGGTGTACTTCTATGCGAACTTGAAGTTATCCACTTGTTGCGACTATTTATTTGTATTCGTCACCACGTGTCCCACACGAGATAACGTATATTGTACCCGTGCTTGCACTCCATATTTACCGTTTCCTTTATATTATAAGGACTGATACAAGCGACCCAGAACCAAATAACGACGTAATATATTGGGAGGAATTTTATAATTCCTGCATAGTTTCCCAGTCCATTGTTTTGTAGACATCTTTTGGTGAACGTGCTTCGTTTGCTGAAAAGGGTTATTCTAAAGGATTTTAATTATTTAATCATGGCACACCATTCGTTATGAGGCTTCCCTGATTTTGACCTCACATTAGCGATTGCTTCATCGTATCCATTTGAAATGACTATTTGTGGCGCCGATTTTAGGATTCACTTCTCTCCTCATCTCTCGTGCATACACGTGTGACTGTTCGATACATATTCTGGATGAGCAGTTCCAGCATGTCAGAAATGAGAAGAAAAATAATGCACTAAGATATTTCTATTGCTTGGCATTAAATACCATTTCGTCATGTAACCCGCTTTCCCTGTACATTTGAAGGTTCAAAAAGAATTCACTTATCTATAGCCCCTTATTACTGGACTTCATACATTCCGATTGCCTAATTAGCAATTGAAAAAAGTGATCGTCTATGTATCGACGTTAGTATTGGAAGCGGACCACGAGTGGTGTTTCCAATTTAGGCATAAAAGCGATGGCTAGGCATTGTTATAGTCTCTGATCCATTGCAAACCCTCCAATTTGGGCATAATGTCTTCCCGACCACTCAAATATCAAATATCTGAGGCATGATTTTAATAGTGCTATACGCTGTTGAATAGACAAGCCATACATAATTGTTTCCCTACATTTTCTAACAGTAATTCGTGAGTGGCTTATATTACGACGTCATTAGAAACGTTTGTATAGAACGCGTAACCTCGAGCAACTCCATCGCATACGTGTTATTTGGACGTGCACGTTCAAGATGCTCCAGGGAGATATTGATGTTCGGGAAATGAGTGGGTATAAGTTTTGATAAATGCGATAAAATGGCGCTAAAGAACCATGTTATCCTATCTGTTGGTCCGCACACACAGCTCATTATCAAACCTACTTTGAATGTGGTAAGATCGATAGTCCTAAATTTGATGGCAAGTTTGTGTACTTAAATGAGTGTGTAAAGGATGGGATAAGTTGGCAAATTACTTTTGAGTTAAGGAGTAACCGACTTTCATAAACTCGCAACCTTTACCGCTTGAACCCACTCTTT